>CM034006.1:8059567-8106467 GCA_019603395.1 Cyrtorhinus lividipennis | reverse complement strand
ACTCTTCCCAACCGAATGGGCACCCCTACCTAGACGGCAGACGGACAATGGGATAATATGTAACCTATTCGATTTGAAACCTTAAAAGAGAAATTTGAGGGGATAAGGTAGTTGTTATGACGTAACCAAATTCCAGAGTGCCGCAATTTAAAAGAGAAGAGTATTATACTTGTCACCAAGCAGCAAATGCAGAGAATCATTTCTTTATGGAAAGTATGAAACAAACGTCCTCGCGTCGACCCTCGGTGTTATTACGGTCGTATTACGGAAACATGCGCATTCATGTTGAAGTGCCACCCTTCCCGTCGGTAAACTTGAGTCCAGGTACAGAGCATACACGAGTATGTACAATGCTTGACAGAACTTCAAGGGGGGAAGGGACAAGTTTGTTATGAGCGAGCAAAAGAAAGTGTAGCGGCAAAAACACGGGTTCTTCACCAACACTTAACGTCCAAGAAAGCGCAAGTGTCCGAAAAAGGGATTCAAGTGAAGCTGAAGTGCCCTCCAAAATCTGTTTAGACTTATCTCGAAGGGAATAATAGCCTGTACCGACGCAAAGGTAGCGGACGAAACGTGAAATTTCTCAAAAAGGGAGCGCACACTCGAAAGCAAAGACTCGTTTTGTAGCGTTGCGCGGTGTGTGGTTCGGGCTTAAGATGGGCCTTGGTCCATCAGGTAGGTATGCACACCCCCCCCCCCTCCGGCTTCTTAAAGATCTTTTTCAAAAAAGGCTCACCGGATTACCGGCGGCCTGTCATCGGCTACACGCCCTGCTGATCTTATTGAAACAGCTTTTTTTTCTCTCTTCTCCTTCCCATAATTAGCCTCGAGCCATCTTCTCAGTCCTCGTGTTTTTCCCATCGTGAATATAAAAAGAAGACGGCAGTCTTTCAAATCCGAAATCTTCTTCAAAATGTTCTTTCAAGCCGATTAATTTTTATGTACATATTTGTGAATGAACTATTTCCCTCATCTGCTGAGTCAATCAGTAACATGATCATGCCGTCTCAATGCAAATGAATCATGCCTGCGGATAGCAATCTTACGCTCAACTCACAAAAACACATGTTCTCGGTTTCCTTGCTTTGGAGTTTGATCAAACCATACATTATTCGGGGGGTCTGGAAGTGCCCCAGTCGTCAATAGACAATAGATTCACCTATCAGAGGTACCTTCATGAAAATATGTCTCATGACGCAATACAATTTTTTTCTAGGCCAATCCAAGGATAGATCATTTAATAAGTATGATAGACCAGAATATTAAATTCTTCAGATGCAGAGTATTGCACAGTTGTAGACAGTTGTACCCAGTAGTAGTTGGCTCAGGTAGCCCCAATATCCCTCTCATGAACACACATACCCACTATTCTCCTCAATAGGTCCCATGTGAGCCCGAGAAAGAATTGTTTTTCCGTTTGATTAATAGATAAGAGTTGAAAAAAGAATTCGTAGAGGCGTCAAACCTCGACGACAGAAACAATCACCGGACGATATGAACAATCTGTTTGAGTACGGAGCAGTTTTGGCGGTTGATTGGGTCGTCCCCACTGCATCACAGTAATGTTGAGTGGCTTCAGCTTCCCTAAGATGAAGCCACGTCATTAAGACCCTCAGGAAACTACCTACTTTGAACCGCTTTGATGGCATGGAAATATTTCTGAGTCTCGCGGAGATCAATCATAGAAACGCGTTGATTACCTAATTACTATTTAGGTGGCATAATTACGCCATTACTCACACGGAGATAGTAGAAGAGCTTTACGCCTTACCTGAAAACGAACCTCGAAAATTACACCAGTGAAACCGTTGTAGATGTTGTGCTCCTCTCAGATGAACATTTCTCAAGCTGACTTCATATATATAATATTATTTGGCATGCAGAAACCCCTTTCTGATTTCATCCTCCTTTAATGATATTAGCTGAGAATATCGACACTGTCTTCAGCACATAGGAACCTAATGAGTCAGCAGTTCACCCTATCGGGCATATAATTTGGAAATCACAGCGGAAAACTCGAACTATGGGGGCAAAACATCGACGAGTTCCATTGGTGTTTCGTAAGCTTCTCTTATAGAGCCCTGCGACACGGAATTCGTCCCATTAACCACCCTAGGAAATTTTACCACGTAAAAACTCACGTGGTCGGGAAGAACGAATCAACGTGTTTTGACTATCGTTGTTTTGACTAGAGAACACGTGAACGACTGTGTCCCAAGCGCCACGTGCGAGCAAATGAGGCCCACGTGCCATTTCCATCAAAATGTGTCGGAAGCTCTTGACTGGAGAACAAGATTCTACAAGGTCTCAACTCAAGTGACTTATTCATTTGAGACGCCCATCGAACGTTGCCGAAATGGGAGGAAGGAGGAAGGGAGGAAACAGAGTCTATTGGAAAACTATTACAACGCAGGCTTACGCTTAGTGTAAAGGAGACAATTTTTAGTATTTTTGGGTTCATAAATTGTATGCAAAAGTTTTCGTCATATTTCCAAAATTTAAAAATTTTGTGAAGTCTGTAAAATCTAATTTTTAATAACACCTCCTGTTGGGGTGTGGTTCCGTAGGAAGAGTTCACATTTTGTAATGGGTGACATTTGCAGTAGGAAAGGGAGACATTGATCGCTTACACGGAAAGCAACAATTGGTTGGGTCCTCACTTGTTTTCTGCGGACAACAAGTCCTTATTAGGATCTGTGCAAAAAATCAGTCATCCTAGCACACTCGTCTGGTACGTGAGCTACTCACGTGTAGCTTGCGATTGATCGTTTGCCAACAGAACAGATCCTCTAGATTGTTCATTGCCCCATTAAGCTACACATTTATGGGGTATTCATGAAATTAGCAAAATTGGGATAAATTATATGTTAGATGAAGGCAAACTCGCCATGATGTCCTCATGGACCAGAAGGTTTGTTTCATGCAATAAACAAACCTTATGTTTGGTCTCCACGGTTGGAATGTTTTATGGGGATGGGTTCCCGTCGCAAATTGAGCTTGTTGTCCAGTTTCGAGGTAAGCATTACACGCAGAATAGTACATATAATGTGTATATTGTTTCACAGGGGAGAAGGGAGTGGGGGGCCGTGGAAGAGGAGGAATGTGGGCGTACCCGAGGCAGTTGATAGGTGGAAAAGGGCTCCGTCCCTTGGTACCCCCCACCCTTGGGCCGACTCCTGAAGGACCCTCTGAACCAGAAGTAGCCGCGCTGGTGAACCGTGTAGTGCGCCTTGGTGACTCGGAAGTCTTCATTGAACTATACTTCGCCAAAGAACGTAAAAAAACAACACACTGATTCTCTGAACAAAAAAATATAGACTCGATTGTTGAACTTGGAAATATTTGAAATATGCCTCCGTTATGAACGAGCCCTAGAACGTCCAACATGGTTTATTCGGTCCAGGCGATTTGACTCACAATCACAATAGATCGCTCTAGAACGACTTTTCACTATCAACATCAACAGACAACGATTGTATGCACATGTCCTCTGAACAAGTGCTTCGTCTAAGTCACCTATGTCTTAGGTATGAGGTCGACCCTTATTTTCCTCCCCATACTGATGACGGCTTTTCAACACGGCGGTTCGCTCATTCGCAGAACAGGCCTCGGCCAGGACGAGGACGAGGAAGCACTGGTGGTAAGTCTTAAAACGTTTCATTACTTACTTAGAACAATTTAAAATTGTAACGTGACGTGAAATCCAAAGTTTCTGCAATAATCGCAATTGCAATTGAATTAAATTGTTCGAAAGTCTCCCTCTTTAACCAAATGGTAATACGCTACCCATTTAGCTTAACAAGAATGCAATTTCTAGTCACATTAAGCGATTAAAATAAGCAATTAGTACGCAATCAATGTAACACTGTCAAAACTAAATTATTGAAAAAAACTTACGATCTTCTGAGAGGACAATTTTGCATCGCGCTGTATATAATAGCGATTGTAATTTCTGCTGACCAAATTATAAAAATTATATACGAATTGAATTCAGAATGTACATGAAGGTATAGAATAGAGTTTCTTAAACAACCTTTCATTTGATTAAAATAATGAATTGTGACGAAAAATTGAGTGAAATATTGTGGTGTCACCAAACCTTGCCTGGGATAACCTTTATTTACCTGTTTCTGGCAGTCGCCAGTAACGTTGACCATATCTAAAACTGTACTAGTAAGCACGGTTCATTTCTTGCTTCCCAATGTTCATGCGAACAAAATTCAAAATCTTTGATAAAAACAGCAGTTATCCTATGTCACTTATCAGGATTGAATTTAATTTCATTTAAAATTAGATATCGATCTATTAATCTCGTTCTATTTACGTTAATTCGGTTAAGGAGCTCTTTAGTGGGGCTTGAATCACTGGCGTCACCTCTCATATGTAGTGGAGTGCTTATCCTTGGCTAAAAAACCCTCGATTTCTACTCTTGAGCGACACTTAATTGAAGTGAGATTTAGGGCATTCAATACGAAAAGTCAGGGTACTCTGCCATGGCGTTTGATCAAGAAGTCAGTTTTAACCCACGAAAAGGGAAACCAACTAATTTCTTCATTTCTTCAATTTAAATTTTCGTCAAGTAGCGTTCAAATCACTTAACATGAATTCCTGCACGTTTCCGAAGGGGGGAAATGAGCAAAAATCGTTCTTTCCGAGACAGTACCAATATACTGGTGATAAATCCAGTTGACAGGGTAGTTTGTCAGAGTTGGACTGGGCGTCTTTCTAGAAAGTCAGGGGGATTTGTAATTTTATAGCAATCCCTCTGCGGATTTATTCACCCCGATTAGCATTCAATAAGAACATAAACAAAACCCAACTTGTAGAAGGCATCGCAATTGCAGGCTCCGTCCACTCGTTGCACTCCCTTATGCAGTCGCCTCTTGAGAAAAAGACTCAATTATACCATAGAAATCTTCATGGTTTTTCTTTTTTTTTTCGCTTCTTATTCATCTTCTTCTCCTCTTTGAATGCCTCTCTCAAACTGTACAGGTAGATAAGCTGTCAGAGCGATTAGTCCCTGCTTATCAATTCCAGGACGGGATACCTTTTCGAATGAAGGACCTCACGCAAAACAAAAGGACCTCATCCCGCGTGGCAATTAAAAAAAGGCACAGTCCATCATCAGTGTTCTTTTTACGACTCGATAGATTGATAATGAAGGGTAGAAACAGTCGGTACGCGTGTACGATTGAAGAGAGGATTGATGTCGAAATTCTCAGAACTAAATCACGGTCAACACAAGTTTTTCCACTCGCTTGATTCAAAAGGATTTGAAAAAAACTTTGTGCATTTTCCGAGGGAAATTTCGTATGTAAAAAAGAATCCCCTCATTCAATTTTGAAGTCCATACGTTGGAACAGATGTAGAAATGCATTATTATAGAGCAAGGAACCACGCTGGTCAAAAAAGCGGAAGGAAAATTTCATATCTATCATGTAAACTATTTTAGAAAAATAGTCTTTCCGAGGATGATATGGGCAGCAAAGATGTATTTCATTTCAGGTGAAGAATATTGTAATTCCAATGTCATAGCCTTCGGTGGTTTTTAGAACACTATTTAATAATCACGATTAATGTTTATATGTCTCTCAGGGGAATAGCGAAAGCTGGCGAGCCCAACAACCTCCTGCCGATGGTGCCCGGCGCTACCTCCTTCGGCGACCCTGTGACGCAGTCGACGTTGAGGAGGAAGCAAAGGAGGTTGGTTAGGGAGAATCCGGGTGTGCTGGTCGCTGTCTCGAAAGGGGCCAACATGGCGATACAAGAGTGCCAACACCAGTTCAGAAATAGAAGGTGGAACTGCTCGACGAGGAATTTCTTCAGGGGAAGAACCTTTTCGGAAAAATCGTCGATAAAGGTATGTAACTGTAACATAAACACGTTTATATTGAATTCCGAGCGATCGTACTTTCAAATTTATGACAGGGTGTACTCCCTCCAGTTATCCAGATATTTCAAACACGCCCATCCGAACCAACTAATTCTCTCGCGAATCAAACAACACAGAAGGTTATAAGGAATCAGTGCTCACAGAAATTTGCTTGAGAGTGTTCCAGTCATGATAACGGCTTATCATTATAAGACAATCAGATAAATAAAAAAAAAAAAAAAAAAATCGTTGCTTATGCTCATACATTATGTTTTAACAGAGTCTACAGATCTTATGTTAGACCCGGTATATAGAGTACATATTGTATAAACAAGAACCCATTTTACGGCCAACAAGTTGCACTTTTTTACTATTTTATAAACATGATTATTACAGTTCCGCGACCCCCCACCCCCACTCCCGCTTCCCCATTGTTAATGTACAATTTTGGTTTTCTAAATAATTCAAGGAAGTAGATTGATACGATTACATTGATAAAGACGCAGCAAATCATATACTCTTAGAATTGTCTGATTTTGTTGTTACACTGAGAAAGATTATAGTCGTTAATGATGCCTTTCAGCCATTTCGACCACCAACTTCGTTTCGATTAGTCGGGTCGTTGTTCACTTCAAGACGAGTGACACGCACATGTTCGAAAAGTGAGTTTTCGCCGCAAAAGCCGCGAACCGCAAAACAATAAATTCGTTTAACGAAACGTGCTGAAATTCCAAATCGTTTCTCTCAAAGAGTTAGTACTCTTTTTAAGACGTACATATTGTCTTCTAATTTATTACCCTTTTGACATTTCGACTCATACCTGTGTCCAATAAATTTGTTGTATTATAAATTATTTGTTTCGAATTCATTCGGATCAACCACTTTGACTGTCTTCCACGTGAATCCAACTGTAAGTTTGTTAGGTGCGATAAGTTCCAGATTGTAGGTATTTTAAATGTCTGCCGCCTAATCTCGCCTCCATCGGCCTAATCTCGGTGACTGGAAATCCTAGAATTTAATATTTTCTTGGAATCACGGTAGAGTGAGCGCATACGAGACACAACAGTTCCAATGTGAGCTTAGGATTGGCCTCGAGAGAACAACATGTATAGTTCTATCTACTATGTTGATTTTTCTATTGTCGAGCGGAGTTTCCCTACTGTCACGTCGCTCAAGAGGGTTTCCCTGATTTGTTTGTTTGTGTCAAACAGTAACGTGTGTTGCCTCTTGTAACACGCTATTCGTAGCTTGAGGGTGACAACGGCTCGGACCCCTGTAGCGGCTAATGAGGGAGGATTAGCCCTTTTCGGCATTGTCACCAGCTCAAAAGCGAGTCTATAAACCTCAACCACCTGGGGGTTTTTAGTGACGTTGGGGGAACGACATAGTTTTGCATAACAGAGCGCAATAGTCGACAAAAGCTTCGAAAATGCTCTACAGCCCTCGCTCGCCCCTCCGTTTCCCGTCACAGGTCGCGACTCAGCTCTTACTCAATTTTCAACTTTCGACATTCGAACTCTTTGCTGCCTCTTCGTAATCTGAGATGCGCTATCAAGCAGAAAGCGAGCACATGTCAAATCTGAGTACAAGCCATACAATCAGTGCGTTGCGTCCTCGGCTAAATGGCCGCTCATGTCTTTTGTTGTAAAGTCGTCCTATTTAGCCCCCAGGGTACAACCAGACGACACATGGTCAGTTTACGGGTCGCCTGTTTACTGGCCGACCCTTTGATCTCGACGAAGATTGAAATTAGCGACTCAATCTGATAATATGCCTTCGAGCTACAAAGCGAATGGTCCGCGATAAGGATTCGATTGTATGGAAAGGGTTAGATTAGGAACTGCTGAGGGCATTATTACAACAATGACCATAGTCCTCGATTATGAAAAGAGCTGATTAAATAGAAGATTCGATTTCATGGACAACGTCCCTTGCGAACCCTCCACAAGCGCGTACCCTCTACGCCAGGCTAAGAGTAGACAGTTCAAAACAAGAATTTGTATAATCCAATGATGTAACCGAAAAACCAGGCATATTCATTTTGATCAAATCCACTCCCTTATGAGAGAGAACGATATGCCGTACGCCTTAATTGCTGAAAAAATGACGATTAACCTTAATCTTGTTGAGATTTACAGCAGTCAACCTATTCAAATAAAAGGTAGGAAAACAAAAACAGAGACACAATACTTGAAAATCTCGCTGAAATGAACAGGATTATGATGAGGGTGAGCGTTAAGATGAAGAGTTCTCAGGTTTTTTCCACCTCGTAAATCGTGAAACCAAAGGATTCCCCATTGATGAACAGCTTCAACGCCGACATTTTTGCTTCAGTTATTGAGCCGCTTCATAGAAACAACGTTCGTCGGAATCTGCGATTAAAACCTCCACCTGTCCCCCTTAATGAAAGAGACAGCGCCTTTTCTTCAAGTTTTATGACCCTCTCAACGTGGACTTTATGCCGCAAAGAACTCATCTCAAAGAGCGTGAGGACTCGTGGAAAATCTCAGAAGGCGGCGGCGTTTCTTTATTATCTTCCAGTTCTTATAAACTTGGGCCGGTTTCGCGCAAGAAAGTCAAGTTAACACGTGTAAAAGGCATCGAAGACCGAAAAAAGAATAATAAAAAGCTCTGTACTATCATTTGTTTAACAGGAATCCTCTCCGTGGATATCCTCGAGGAAGAGGGGAAAAAAGTTGAACGATCAAGAACACGGTAGAAGAAATCCTAAGCTGCTTTTTTATAGCTTGAGAGGATTGAAAGCGAAGGACGTGCGGTATTAATTAAAGGATCTTGGTGTTTTTCTGCTCGTCTCCATTTACCTTAAGCGCACTTCACGAGTCACGTTCCAATGATGAGGATTGGAAATATGGCGAGAAAATCAAATGAGTCATCATTCTCAAGGTTTTATTGGAAGACCCTCTGTAGCGAAAATCGGAAAGGCAAAAATTCGTCACGCTCACGAATCAGATCGAGTGAATCGGGTAATCGAATTAGTTTCTATAGTATGTGACTGAACCCTGTACTGAAGGAAATTAATGATCTCATTTGCACGATGGTGGCCGAAATCCATTTCAAAGAAATCAAGGTTCAAGGTGTATTCTTCAAGTATGCATGGAAGACCCTGTTTCCATGGGGGTTAGGCTGATATCGAATCGGAAGGCAAAAATTACAGCCTTTAGTAGTACGAGTGGTGGAGGGGGATGTGGACATGAGCACATTTTTCGACCGCATCAAAACCCGTTGGGGTATTTTTATGCGGGGTTAAATCCAACCTTGGATTTAAGGTTTTTGTTGACTTTGAAAAAACGATGAATCGTTGTACCCAGTTTTCAATAATATTCCATTTTTACCTACTTCTGAATGCTGATGACTGAGGGCTCCAAAGAGGTGTTTGTTGTACCGGCCACAGATAGTAAGGGCGTGAAGAGAGGCATATGAAGACATTATAGAGCCAACCCCACCACTTAGACCTCTTACTCATCACAACATCCACCGCTACACTGCTACTCTTCAGGGATCTCACTCAAATCGGCCTTCGAAATGAGAAACCAGTCTTGGTCGACATGAAAAGCCGATTTATAAATGACCTCACCCGGTGGTCCCCCCCTCCCCTCACTCTAGTTTTCTTTTTTGCTCAAATTACACCTACTATTACAAATTACGATATCCACGTATTCCCCCTACAAAACTCGGAACCTTTGACGAGGAAAAATTATTACTTGTAACTCATCGCCGTCTCTGACCCAGCTCTGCCAGCTATTAACTTAATGGTGCCACGATTTACTCCCATTCTGTCAGAATATGTCATTTCCCTTCTCGCCAGCTCAAGTACCGAAGCTGCAAGCTTAGGAAAATTACACAAAAACGGAATCATGGTGATAATGTTGAAGCATTTCCCTACAATATCTTCTCCGTCGTTTCTCAATGGCGATGGACCTCCTGGTTTGGTGAGAAAATCAAAATTTGATACGGTGGCCTGTCATCAGCTCTTTGTGCTCTTTCTACCTGTAATAGCCAAATGAAGGACCCCACACTATGGCAAGATGACAAGGGACACCATTTCCTACGATAAAGAGGATGCGAGTTGCTTACAAATTTCTCTTGGAGGTTTTAAAACTCCGTCTTCCGTGAACGTTTGGTCTTTTTTCTTTTCTACTTGCTCGCCACTCTGTCTGTCAAAAGCTCTTTTGAGAACAATGAGGAATTGGTTGCAGAGCGTATGGTCGTAAATAAGATTGTTGAAAATGAATGGATGTCATAGCGAATCAAAGACATTTTTCAAGTTGATGACTGTATTATTTCTGACAATTTATATAGTATGTTTGGTCTTCTAGAAAGCTACATAGTTGTTTCAAGGGGAGTTTTATTCGAGAAAAGTGATTAAAATGAGTTTTATTATTGTTAAGAGTAGTAAACTGCCTCTCATCAGTGTTCCGGTACGAAATGAAAATGAAACAACTAATAAAGCTCTGATAGAATTCGTCCTTAGGTGAGGTTGGAGAGAGGTAATTGATTAGAAGGTCGAAGAGGCCGATGGAAGGTGAGAAGAGGCGGTAGAGGCTGGAGCTGGGACGTGATGAAGACGTCAGAAGGATGATAGGCCGGCTTCGGTGTAATGATAGCGAGGGGCTTCGGTATAATCATAGGCGGCTCCGGCATTTAGGTGCCTTCCTTTGGCTACTTCTGGACCACACAACGTCTCATTTTACCACCACAAAGCGTCGGCGTTCGAGAAATAAGCTAGGGTGTATGTATAAAACGGGACGACGAACCGAGCAGAAACATAAAAGCACGGTGTAGTAGGTGGCTGCAATTTTTTTTTAAAGATGGGAATTTCATTAGATGCGCTGTATAGCCTCGCAGGGCGCATCAAATGTGGATTCATCATCAAATTTGAGGTTGTACGTCTCTCGGGATAATCCCTGCATATCTGAAGGGATGCAAGTTGACGGAAGGCAATGTACATAATTTTGCCTAGTCTTAGGGAGGCCTACCATGTTGTGGCGTCGAAAACTCACAGATTTCACACTCACCACAGATTTTCTCATCAGAGCCAATAAATACCAGATTGGTGTAGTTGTACTCGTGGGAACAGATGTGTATTTTGTTAATCGGTTACTCCACTAAGTTAGTGGAAAAAAATTGCAGAATAACCGCTTTCCACCAGTTGTCTCATTGTTTGTTTAAACAATAATGACAACACTAGAATCGAACATGGTTTTATTCCTTTTTCAGCGCTCTGTTCTCTAATCTGCACCCTACTGACGACACTCGTTCGTTATCCCCTCTCTCCCGTATGCGGACGCCCCTTGGAGAATATCTCAACAATAATGTAACCTAAGTCGCCCGCACCAAAGAGCGGAACTGCATCTAAAATCCTGTCAATGGGAAGAACGGGTTTTGCGGTTTGGCGGATGGCACCCTGCCGCGACCCACAATGGCCTCAGTGGCCTAAATGCTCGAACGGCTGTTTGCCCTGTCGTCTTCAACCCCTTTGAGACGTTTCTCATTCAAAAATTGAAAAGAGAAATGAAGTTAGCACGCCCTGTCAGCCCTGTTTCTTAACACTTGTCGATTATGGGGTTGTTTACGACAATCCTCGACGCTTGTTTGAGATGAGGTATCCTCCTTCCTAATCTAGAATTTCACTATAATTAGGCAGGTATTTTCAATGCTCAGAATGCTCATTTTCTGAATGGGCTCCTTCACTTCATTCTAAGCCCTTAGTTAGTGCTTAATATAAGGACTGGACGAGACTGGGCTGCATTCGAACCGTATAAATCCAGCATTGTCGGCAGGAGGTCGTTCGACGTTAATAATTGATTTTCCCTTTCTTCTAACTGACCATTTGAACACATATGGTATTAATGAACCTAAACAAATCTCTAACGAATAAGTTGACGCGTTTTCCCAGCTACACACCCGTTATACTGAGCGGTAGAAAAAGATGTAGTTAAACATTCGTTGGCCCCCGTTTAGCACATTAGTCCAGAATAAATTCAGCTTCCACCCATCGACGACTTCTCAGCCCGTTTGAAACCAATTAGCCCTGTTTACCGTCACTTTCCTGGGTCCCCTACCCTTTCCTGATGGATGGCCTGGAGAATACCCCAACCCCCCCTCACCAGTGGCCAAGCGCACGCCACGTACACGCTATCCGTTACCAGTTTTTTCCCCTCAACTCTTAACTCTTGTCAAATCCTCTTAGCGCCAGGACTAAACTGAGAGCCGTAGACGTTGAAAGAGGGGTTTCGCCTCAATTTCCGGGATGGTTCCAAAACGAAAATAGTCTTCCTACGCCACATGTTTCTGACACAACAAACACTTAGTTGTTTTTAAGATTCCGATTTGATTTTCTGCAAAAGGCGAAAGGGCTAAATAAGGCTAGTTAGTTCGTGAATGAATTCCATGAAAGATTTGGTGGAAATAATCTAGATGATATTCATCCTTCTCACTCATCAGCAACAAGGAGACGAAATCAAAAGAAATAATCTGCTTAGGCTTTATTTTCACGGAAATTTCTAGCGTGAAACAAGTAGAAAGGGGACCATTTACCTACCTGCTGTTACAGCCGTATGCTTGGTAGGTAGCGCAAACCTATTCTCCTGGAAGAAAACCACGATTTTTTACGGGAAAGTGTTCCTTCGTAGCAACTCCAGAAGTTCATGATCACCACATCGCGTTCTAACTTTTGAACAATCGCTGACGGACGTGCGATTCGCTTTAGACTGCTATAAAAGTGTCAACGAGAGAAAAGCGAAAGAAGGACTGACATAATTTCTAAAGTTTCATCCAACTCGACCTCACTTACAGGTACGGAAGGGAACAATGGGACAACTCCCAGGACTGGTTGGGCTACTGGTCATTTTTCTTCGGTGACTGGAACGTATCGAGAGTAAACGTGTGGATAATTAGGTTGAGATTGAAAGACAAAGAGGCACTAAGACGATAACTTAATGCTGAATATAGACAAGCAAACGACAAGCTGAAATTTGATCTATCATTGGCCAAGTTTGATTGACTGAACCGTGTCTCTGTCATTGCGATAGGAACAGTCAGTTGTAGCTTTATGATTTTACAGTAATGAGCCGCCATCCATAAGCCTTGATCCTATAAAACGCATTCTGATATTATAAAAAGCTTGATATTTTCCTACTGAGCCATGTTGGCTGATATCCGTTGGAATCGCAATGTTTTCACTTTCTCGTAGGAATCAACGCATGTTCCTCTCTAGAGCCCCTCATGTCGACCGACGTGTTGATCTTATTTCAAGTTTAAACCAAAGCACGCTCGAGACGGCCTGTCACGATCATTGTGTTGAAACATCGACAAGGAAGAAAGAAGTCCTTTCAACCTCCGATGACATGATCCTTCCAACTGTTTACATAACTGACCGACCAACTTCACCAGATAGAAATCTCAGACTCCCGCGTCTTGAAAGCCTCGCCCCTCTGGCGTTTTCAACTCAAAACAAAGTTGTTGATCTTGCAACGATTAAACAATATGTGGTATCATTTCCGGCTTGATATAAACTAGGA
This sequence comes from Cyrtorhinus lividipennis, assembly GCA_019603395.1. Classification (NCBI taxonomy): domain Eukaryota; kingdom Metazoa; phylum Arthropoda; class Insecta; order Hemiptera; family Miridae; genus Cyrtorhinus; species Cyrtorhinus lividipennis. Next base: position 8,093,054 of record CM034006.1, on the reverse strand, counting down.
AAAAGCTGTAACATGTAGCAATAACCGAATAAGAGAAAATAATTGGATAATGCATTAGGCGGTGTTTTCGTAATAAAGACGTCCTAATATTTTCACTTAGAGCCCTTCAGTTGTCTTGAATATATTGTTGGAAATAATCTTTGGTAGTCCTACTCGTTCCCTTGTGTCTCTTTAATAAGAAAACCTTCCCTCAAGGACGCGAGATGAGTCTTAGGCCAGTTCACAAAATTACGGGACGAGCTTCATCATTAAAATCGAATCAGAATATGCAAACGACGGGACCCTTCCTCCGTGCGGTTCGAGATCTAATAAATTTTAAAAGTCTGAGATAAATACGTGGTAAATACACCGACCGTGCCACCACAGGCCGAAATCGTTGTTATCTCGCCCCACGCGAGACACGAAACGACGTGAGAGGTCGGGAAGATTAGACACGCCTTCCGAATGAACTGGTTTCCTCCTATGAAATGAGCTTCTCAGGCGTTCTTAACTTCTTTTCTGTGAGCTCAGAGGCTTTCGGGGGTCCGATATCCTCGTTTTCTTTTACGGTCGGCATCAACTCGGGCCAATTCGTATTTAATATTTGAAATTGACAAGCTAAGATCAACTAAATTCTGTTAAACCGTCTCTTCATCTCGTTATACCATAGAATAAAAAATAAACTTCCCTATTTTTACCGGAACTTCTCTTTAGAGATTTTCGCGGCGAAATAAGATGAAACATTTTCCTTCGATAAACCTCCCTTTAATTTCAAGGTTTCTTCAATCCAATAGCTTCATTTTTGAGAATACTGGGTCATCGATAAGATTGCAGACGTCAGACTCGTAAAGCGGAGCCACTTGAACTAAGTGGTCGCTCATATATGACTCATCTTCTGTGTGTGACACAATCTTGTCATAACCTTCGACTGATCAAGTTCTTAAGACGATTTTACCGCACATAGTATCGGGAAAAAACACAACTTAATTTCATATCTGTCAATTTTTCAAACGTTATAAATTTGATTTGATTTTGTTCATTTTTTGCAAATATTTTGATATACCTAAATCATTTTACGTAATCACAAAGCATTCATTGTACGGCCACCCTCTCTCTCACTTACTATGTTAAACCTTGATACATGAGTGAGTCTTAACCAAAAATATAATGTGATCTGATAGGAACGTTTGATTTGCGCTCACATAGAGTCCTCAAAACATAAATGCCACGTGGATATTTTGTCTCAACATTGATTTGCTTAGTTGTCATAATTTCTTTACGAAAAAGCTCACAAGAAGGCCTAGTACATCACCCAAAATTACCTGCTGGAAGCGTCTCTCGCCGTGGCACGCCGGGACGAGCCCGCATAACATGTACGGGATCAACGAACCGCATCATTTTCGAGGTTCTCGCCAAACTAGAAGTTAGGATGACGAATTAGAATTTCGGGCTGAACAAGGTGGGAGCAGAAACTGATTTTGAATTCCGAATTCCCGAATAAGAGCAGCACCCTTCAACTCAAACGGAAACCATAAGAACGAAACAATGGAACCGTGTGACATCCTAAAGAAGAGCCTTCGCCCGAAAAACATCGATTTCTCGAACAAACTACGAACGAAAAGGTGAGCAATCATCGGCTCCTGGATGACTTATAGGCAACGATGGAACGAATCCGAGAACAAATCGTTCCCCGCGACCACGTAGTTATTTTCATAGCCGTGAGCTATGCCGAGAGATGGGCCCAAATCTTTTCGAATGGGCGTGAGTAACCGTGGTGGCACACGATGATGACTCCTCGGATTTCTGATTGATATTCCACGCTACGCCGAGTCAACTGCCGCTAATGTGCGGCCACATTGTTCTTCGAGTCCTTCCGTTATACTATTTCGTCTTTTCAAGCGATACACTGGTCTTGAAACACCGGGATGAATGGTCTCCGGGAACGTTCGAATTCGACTTTTATTATACTGTGAGCTAAAATAAATCGTACTCACGAGATTCGCCTGTTAGCAATGACAGGGTTTCTCACATCACAGGCATCAAGTTTGACGCGTGGTCGATGTCTCCCAATTTCGTCTCTTCTGACAAGATGCTCCGTCCAAACGTCATGTAAAAACGCCGGGAAGATTACACCGATGATTTTTCGTGAATAAGATGACGCACTGTCCGTGTGCTTTGCGCAAACAGCCTCGTTTGCCTGCACAAAAGAGGAAATAACACGCGAGTGATAACAATATTCTTAAGAACATACTAAAGAACGCTCATTTTGACTTCAATGTCAAACATGTAAAAAGACAATATCTCCGATTCCGGCCCACATTTTTTTTCTGGGCGTTTCAAGGTGTCTAGATCAAAATGTCCGTCTCTCGTCCGCCGTACTCAGGGACCCGTTTCCGGCTCTAGAAACTTTTCAGAGCGATTTGACCACATTTAGAGGGAGTGGGGATCAGAATGTGTATTTCAAAAAATTGATTTTCGGCGATTTAGGTGAGTGGGATATCATTTTCTGGACGCTGAATCCAATGAGACAGGTTCCGGAATGATTGCGCCAATTGGAAGAGGTTATGGGTCAAAATGGGTATCTATCCACCCATTTCAAATGTGTTTTCGTGATTTCTGGTACCTAGGCGTGTAGGGTATCATTTTCCACTAAATTTTGGGCGCTGAATCGATTGGAATGAGTCTACATGCTCCTGGTCCGAGGAATAACCATCCCCTGTGAAAGAAATTGCTGCGGTTTTTTAGAGGCAATTTGGTTGAAATTTGCATTTTAGAGGAATGAAATTTTTAAAGATACATCGCAAAGGCGAAGTATAGGCAGAGGCAATCAAATTTTAACGAGAGAATTGTTTGGCGTTTGTTTCAGCGTGCCGGGAAACGGCGTTCATCTACGCTATCACGTCGGCCGCCGTGACGCACGCAGTGGCTCGCTCTTGCGCCGAAGGCTCTATCGAGTCCTGTACGTGTGACTACAGCCACGTGGCTCGCGGGTCGCCCAAAGGAGCCGCGGGTGTCCACGGAGTCCGAGACTGGGAATGGGGCGGTTGTTCGGACAATATCGGCTTTGGCTTCAAGTTCTCCAGAGAATTCGTCGACACGGGAGAACGAGGGAGGAACCTCAGAGAGAAGATGAACCTTCACAACAATGAAGCTGGCCGAGTGGTGAGTACCTCAGGCATCCATGGAATCTGTTCTGTAGAAAAACCCCAAATAGGAGACAGAAACTATGAGTCTTACTGCTTCTGCCTCCTGTTCGGGATCAAAATAAAGACCTAAAATAGTTTCCAATCCGCCAATTTAAATCGTTTGAAAATTTTTCACCAATACTGTTAGAAGCGCTTACATACCCCATCGCGACTATAAGCAAATCTCGCGCAGTCCATTTCTCACTTCCTACATTAATGAAAAGAGGTTTGGGAAGCTTTTTGAAATTAAAGGTTCTCTCATCGATACATCGCACCCGTCCTCGAATACTGAGACAACTTAAACAACGCCAATTTCGAGTTAGGACCACCATTGAGTAGCAAGGGTCCGGACCACTAAACGTTAAACAGATAAATAGATATTATTATCGATTTATGTACTGGTAACAATCTAGGCGAGTGCTCAATGGGCTGGAGGAGGAGAGCAAAGCAGAAACTCAAACGTGGTTTCCCCAACAATTTTGAATTTAGAGTTGTCCCAGTATTTGAGAACTTTGGAGAAGACAAAACAAACAATAAGTGAAGAATGCGTTAGATTCAAATAGGTTACTGAATCATAACTTTGATGTAAAAAAATATTGCAAATCTATAGGAGTCTAGGTCTTTTAATCCAAAGAGGCTTCGAATTGTTATATTTAGACTGAAATTCATGAAAATCGTCATATATTCAGGCGCAGGCTGAATTTTAGGTATATAGCTTTTATTATTTTCGAGAGGAATGTTATGATGAATAAATAAACCTTTGTATATTTGTATATGATTACGTACGAAGAAATATCAACCAAAACTTTATCTTGAGCCGTACACCAAGGGAGGGTATAGTTCAACTTTTTTGACAAGATTTTTGACGGATTTCCACTTTTTGTTTTCTCAGCATGTAGCAGCCGAGATGAGGCAGGAGTGCAAATGCCACGGGATGTCAGGCTCATGTACGGTGAAGACCTGCTGGATGAGGCTTCCCCCTTTCAGAGTCGTGGGTGACATACTCAAGGACAGGTTCGACGGAGCCTCCAGAGTTACATTCCCAAACACTGGCTCCGTGAAAGCCGGTGGGAAAAAATCTAGGTAAGAAACGGTCGTTTTGGTGAATATGAGCTGATCACCAAATCATACATCGGATTCATCACGGATCGACTCTATTTGCAGGTACAATTTTCAATTGAAACCGTACAACCCTGAGCACAAACCTCCAGGCGCGAAAGACCTGGTCTACTTGGAGGTGTCGCCGCCATTTTGCGACAGAAATCCTAGTCTTGGTATCCAAGGTACCCAGGGCCGTCAATGTAACGATACGTCGAGTGACGTCGACGGCTGCGACCTCCTATGCTGCGGAAGAGGCTACAAAACCCAAGAAGTCGTCGTCGTTGAAAGGTTAGTGGAAAAGAATTTTCTAACCGAAGAATTTCTGTTTTGGGAGCGTCTTTGTGCAGAACCCTACACAGAAAGCACCTCGTACACGCATTCTTAACAACTTTAAATTTCTCCTCTCAACCTTCTAGATCAAGTCCACATTTTCAAAACAGAATAATTTTGTAAAAATGTTCAATGTATTCAGAAAAACTAGTATTTCGCCTTCAATTAATGTATTTTCTTTATTACAGGTGCGCATGTACGTTCCATTGGTGTTGCGAAGTCAAGTGCAAATTGTGCCGAACTAAAAAAACCATCCACACTTGTCTGTAGAAAGAAAATGTTTCTTTTCAAATCATCATTCACAAAAATCGAAGGAGGATCAGACTGATTTTTTTTTAAATATTTTAAATTATTTTTAATTTATTTCGACTGATTGTAAATATTTTGTACAGGGCATCAAAGTCATCAGTATTACTTTTCGTACTACCTACCCTTTCAATCGTATTATTGTTCGAAACCTTGTGCATACTATGATTTTTAATGTACAGTGTATAAAAGTTTTAAACCGTAGAAAATAAAAAAAAATTGAGTTTGAATATTTATTTTGCATTCGTGTAACGACTGTGTCGACACCAGTCTATATTTTACGTGTTGCCGCTAGTTGTGAGATTTGGTATATGTAATAATATCATCAGTATCAAACAAAATTCATCTCCCAAATTTGTTCACGTACAAATTGTGCATTGTATATTATTGAAAAATTATAGGGAAAAAATCAAATTTTTATTACCTACCAGAATGTTGAAGAGGAGATAAACGCTACATATTATAAATTCACGTGTTTCATTGATTCCTTTATCTTTGTTGTCCACCTCTCCTTGATGTACAGCAAAAATCGCAACAATAACAAGAAAATCAACGTAAGTATTTGTATTTGTATTTTATTTTTAATGATGGAAATGATGATTTGCTTGTATCGTCAAAACTTGTCAAGGAGTCAAAGAGTCAACACTGAGGCAGAACGCTAAGGAATTATTCGAGTTGAAAAGAGGAAAGTTGGCACTGGCACACATTCAGGACAGTACCTTCTCCATAGTTTTCTATAGTCGCTGGCAAATCGTAAAATTCCTGAGCGACAACAATGAAACTGACTTATGATGAGCAGTTGTAGTGAGTAATAACGTTATAAGAGAGTGAGACTAATAACGAGCAGTTTTACTGCTTTTAGAAGGTTTGAACTTATTGTTTGAAACTTTTCCACGTTTTCTAGCGCACTAATTCATTGCCTCCTCAAGATCGATCGCACAAAAGACGATCGATGACTATATGGCATAAAAGTTGGCAAAACTAACGAATATTGTAGTGAGTGGCAAAGAACGTTGGCGTTATACGGGCTTAAGGTATGATATAGCATTGGCTAAATGCATAATTGAAGCTCATCAATTTGTCAGCAAAAAAATGATACACTTAAAGGGCAAAAAGTTATGCTTGAAACATAGAACACCAAAGAACTTCCTTTATATCATGAGCCAAATGAGTTTTACGTTCGCGGAATCATCTGTTGATCCAATCATTCGGAACCTCCTATTCACGCATCATCCATGAAAATTTGAATTTGAAATAAAAGTTGAGGGATTTGTCACTATCATAAGCAAACCCAGACTTATAACCCTTGAAATTTGTGCAACATCCAAGTGAACATTTCGATTTGGAACTTTTTTTGTTTTTGGTTGAATAATTAACCTGTTTTCATGCATAAAGTCAATCTCTTCGATTCGGCCCAAAATTTTTTTTTGGGCGTTTCTAGGTGTCTAGATCAAAATGAGAAAATGTCCGTCTGCCATCCACCATACACGCCAATTTCGGTAGTAGAATATTTTCTAAAAATCTGAAATTTCAGTCAGGGACTCGTTTCCGGCTTTAGTTGGTCCTCGAAACAGGCCCGATCGGACCAAATTTGAGAGGAGGGGTACAGATCAAAATGTGCATTTCGAAAAATAGACTTTCGGCGAACTAGGAATATGGGGTATCGTTTTCCACCAAATTTTGGACGCTGAATCGATTGAAATGAGTCTCCATGCTCCTGGTCCGAGGAATAACCAACCCTTCTGAATGAATTTGCAGCGTTTTTGAATGTGAAAACAAGGGAACCGGAACTGGGATAATAGTTTATTTAGAAATATAGAACTCGGCCTATTCGACGGTGCTGAGAGTTGGTAATTATTGGTAGCTTTTCAATGATATAATAATTCTCGAAATGGCAAGCAATTGAAAAACATGTAGAATTTTTGTTTGCGAATTTTCCTTGATCCTTTATCTTCCTATCATTAATACTTGAACATCTGCTCGAGGAATGCAGTACATAGGATTGGTGATGATAATACTCATAGCAAAGTAAGCCGAGTCTTAAAGTTCACATTCAGCCAGAGTCAGTAGAGCCGAGCGTGAGTCGACCATCCGAGAAGACACATCGCTGCAGTTCCGCGATTGCTCCTTAACCGGCGATCACATTGATCAATCCAGGTGACAGGTCGCCATTGCGAAACTTGGCGCTAACCTCCGGCCTCCTTAATTGGTTTCATTTTGCAGTAAAGTTCGATAGGATGGTGACGCTATCGTCACAGCGAAGAGGGAACAGACGTCACGCAGCGGAAAGTTTCTTGATTTTATTTACATTTTCGTTGAATAGGTATATGAATATAGTATATATGACGTACTCGTAAAAGGGAGTACAAAACTCTCAAATTTCTCAGTACATTGTCAGATGTTAAGCCCACTCATTAAGGAAGGAAGAAGAAGGGAGTAGAAAATGATTGGAAATTCAATTTATAGTCTATACCCTTTGTAGCCTCTTAAAAACATAAGAAAGGCCAACGATGCCAAACGAATTATCATATAATGATAATTTCTTCATCTCTTCAGAATCTAGAACGGAAAACATTTTTCAAAGCAGCGAAATTGAGTGTCTTAAAGGAAATTTCGATGGTGCATGGAACCATGCAGTTCTATGCACAGTTCTACCAAAACAACGGTTTTCATTGTTGGTCGACTTTTTTGGAGAATAGCGCTTTCGACGAGAGCGGGACCCACTTAAATCAATACTTTGGTAATTTAATTATTATTTTATTTTAACAATTTTTTGAAATTTTGACACATGGTCTCTTATACGGAACCTGGAAAGCCCAAAATTATTCGGAAAAATTTAGAGCGATAAAGGGGTTTATTTGTCAATGGTGAGCTTTCCCTCACATATAGTAGCATGGTCCAAATGGAATGCTGATTGTCCATGCTGGTTTGGGAAAATTGGGTCAAAACTACAGAACGATGCAGTTATCCTCGATAGGCGATTTGACGCAGGCAGAGCTCATATGGATTTTATGGGTGAAGTTTTTGATTTTCAAACTAGAGGTACTTGGATTTCTTTGCTTGTGTGGATCTAACAATATAGCTGGTCAATGTAATCTTAATCACCGCGTTCCCGTACATCAAATTGCGCAGAAAACTCACTCTTTTCTGTACAGTACAAGTCCCCTTATACTTCACTGGTGAACTTGTGTGACAATTATGAACTTTAATCGACCGCTTTGGACCCGCAAACACAACGCTGTAATCATTTCATTGACCCCCCATCGAAGAGCACTGTCGTTGTTACACTTAATTCAGAGATTTCCAGTTCACTTTTATGAGCTGCTGATTGTCCTAGACAGTACAGTAAAACAGAAATAAAAAGGGGGAAGCTGGGCGCCAAATGTTCTTCCTTTTCACGTCTGACGGGAAATGGCGACGGCGTTGATTAGGATTGCGACTTTGGCGAGCAGAACCTATTATTGTCGCATCACATTGTCAACTTGAGCGAGTTTGAAGAGCAAAATATAATCTCGGTATTATCGCCGAGCTCTTCAACCACAGAGGACAATAAGCTCGGGGCGGATTTCCACCTCAAAGAGCGCATTGTGCAGCGCGCGACCACAATGCACCGCTCTCCCATAAAGCAAATATAATGACAGAAACTCCTGAACACTAATTCACTTGAAATCGCAGAATAGCTTTAAGCTATGGTGTTCTTGGAAAAACGTTGAAACAAACCGGTAATTTTATAAACGTCCCATTTTACTTGGTGAGGCTTTCCACTTGTAGAATGGAGCGTCTCTGCCGTACCGGCGGAATGAGGCAAAAACAAGTTGCCCCCGTGGGTAATTATTAAAAGCGTTGGGGCGCAAGAAAGAACGCATGAAACCTTCATATCCTGCCGCCGTGTCCGTGTTTTCTCCGAAGGAAAAATAAATTGTCAATTATAGCACGAATTTCTTTTTCTTCATCTTGGAAGTTACTCATAGGCCGCGTTCAATTACATGTGATTTTCCTCAGTTGGAGTATGGTTGGTTATTTCATTTGGACGATACAATTGAGCGGAGTTCACCGTTTTGGTTCAATGAGCTTCTGGCGCCTCCCGAAGCGTCTAAGTTACTAAAACACATAGCCTCCCATATGCCGTAAAGGTGTGGTCTAACACGGGGACACTTTATTGCGGTTAGAGCGAGAGCTAGAGCACTTTAGAGAAGTGTGGACGGCCCGTAGAGTAGTTCCCTGAGATTACGTTGCAGGGTGCTCTCGGTCTCTAGCGGTTCGCCCTCCCTTTGGCGGCGGCGGTGGACGGCCTGCCAACTGCTCTCGGCATCAGTCTCGAGAAGTTTCACCTGGGTGAAAGAAGTTGCTACAGCGATGGCGAGTTTGAGTCGTCTGTCCACACTCGAATGGGGATATTTTTTTTTTATCAATAATTTTTTTTTTCTCATAATGAAACAAGCAATTATTAATATAATTGAAATAAATGCTGCTATTATTGATGAATTCGGGTATAATATTTTAATTATTACTTTTTCTCATAAACAAGGACCGAAACTGGAGAGCAGTTTCTACCGCGGCTCTGGCAAATGAATATGCCACAGATGCAAAAGAAATCGGGAGGAAAAAAAATGGGCACTTTCATGTAAATGTCTATTTTAATAAATACAATATTATACATTTCTCAACATAACTTTGTCGCGAGTACATTAATTACATTTACCTGAAGTCAAAAATCTGAGCGTTACTGCTAATCTTTCTCCTGGTTGTATCGACTCCCTCATCACAGTATCCTCTTTTTTGATGAGTGGGGAAATCTTGGTCAGTAGCTCCTGAAAATTAGTGGCCGACAATCGCAGGAAATTTGCGTAGACCTTCGGATCGCTCGCCATCAGCTCAGAAGAAGGGTCTTGTACACACCGTATTGATTACGTTGTTTAATCCACTCTTTCACCGTCGTTTTTTTCTCCTTTCGCGTCTCCTCATATTAACGAATGAATTAACGAAATGATTAACGAATCACAAGTGCCCGCGAGCTAAGCTGGACGAACTCATATCGAATCACACGAATCCGACAGTAGGGAAGTTAGAATGAGACTGAGTGAACCCATCGACAGTTGGAATGAGACTGAGTGAACGAAGACGAATCTCTCTCTAGCGCAACTGCCAAGAAAGTGGGTCGTGTAGACACTCTCGCAACCGCTCTAGCGAGATCACTGGCGAGAGCGGTCTCAGAGGACTCACCCTAGCGTCTCAGGGCTCATGGTGTATGGACGCGGCGCTGACACTGATAACGTTATCAGTCTCGCTCTAGCTCCCTCCGTGTAGACCCACCTTAAGAACGTGCGTGGGAACTTTGCACTAATGCTGATAAGTCTTATCTTCAAAGTTGAAGCAACGATGAACAAGTAATAGATCCTCAAGGAGCCCAAAATGATGGAAAATAGGGGGCACAGAAAATGGACTGAACAGTCAATGATGGTAGGAAGATGGGATAGGGGGTGCTCGGACGATTGTTTTTTTAAAACAACTGTTTTTGTGCCAATATTTTGTTTTTCGCTCAAATCAATGGTTTAATCAGGATCGACCTGACCTTTTATGATGTTTGAACATTAGCTCCTTCATCCCAGTCGCACTACAAACTGCCTGCAGTCTCTAACCGTGACTGAATTGTTCGGTGCAACGTCGACGTTTTTGAAGCAGAACTTTTCCTGACCAGGTTTGAGAAAGGGGTAGTAGTTCTGTTCACAAAAAGATAATCATTTTTTCGTACATTTTAGTGGGTCAGGCTTCAAGGCTCCATTCCGACAAATGTGTATTTTGAAAGATGGATCTAGACGTTAGGGGTATCATTGTCGACTATATTTTGGATGCTGAATCCAATGAGACTGGTTCCGTAACGATTTGCGCCCAACGGAAGAGGTTTTGGGTCAGAATGGGTATCTATCTTACATATTACGAATGTTTTCCTATATCTCTAGTACCTAGGCTTGTGAGGTATAATGGGAAATGGGGAATAACCCATGTGAAAGAATTCGCAGCTTTTATATATTTTTTAACCTAAATTCCTGACACTTCGGGAATGCCATTTAGGGATGGCAAATGAACGAAATTCGAATGAGCGAGTTACACAAACGTACGTACGTGTGTGCCCACATTCCCTCTATCCAGTGTAATTAATTTGATAAAATAATTAACAAAATACCTAGTTTATTGCTTGTATTTGTAAATGTGTAGTGATTGTGTCTTGATGATTTGCGGCATTTTTCCGACAAACTTGAAAGTCAGTGAACTTAGTCTTCGATGACGTGGAATCTGGGAACGGCGAGACGGACGGACGATATTAGGGAGGCAAGCGACCTGTTGGAACAAGTAGAATGGTAAGAATGTTACGGCAGTGATAGGCCGCGCTGTTAGCGGCCGTAATGGACAAGCTACTCTTGACCCCGGGCAAGGGGCGAAACCAGAGTGTGGGAAAAGAGCTTGGGTCGCGATGGGGTTTTTATGACGTACCCGAGTGTCCGCGTTGTCCTGTCGACGTGTGCGTTCAGAAAGAGCATGGTCGGGTAATTGGTCTATTAATTCTTAACCGAGTTACTCGAAATGTTACGCCGTTAAAAATTCCTGTCACCCCTGGGAGCTCGTAAGTGACAAACGTTCACCGAAGGTGAGTAAACAGTTCCATGTTCTTTCGAGAGGCGCCTAATCTTCCACGAGTTGGGGTATCGCCGAGGGAAAATCGGGCCCAGGAAGAGACTACTAGACTATTTTTATAACCTTCTTCAGAGTCGTGGTAGTGTGAAGACACCGGAGTGAGAGTGGGCATTTTTGCGTCTCTTGACGTGAATAACGTCATTTCGACGGGCTTCTACCCGTTACAAAACGGTTTAGGGAATTGAAAAAATGTAGATGTTTCAGGACACTGTTGGCGTCATTCCCACCGAATGGGGTAAAAGTGGGCTGTTCCACATTAGCCACATAATGTAATTCTCGTTTTTGAGTCTCGAATTTTTTAAACATCGTTTCATTCTATCTAGAACTGATATTTCTACCACTAATTGCGTTTCAACGGACAATAGTGGAAATCGTGAAATTAGATCATCCAAATCGGTATATACTTTACACTCAGCACTACCAATGATATTTGAGTGGGTAAATTATCAAGTATCTACAACACACATATTTGTGCAGTAATCCAGTGATTGTCGCATACGCCGAAGAGACGAAGAGTAGTGGTCAAAATGTGCGTTTTGGGCGTGTATTATTCAGATTTTTGTGGGTAGCTATGGGTATAGCTGGTTCATGTGTAAGCCCCCAGGCTTGCTGCCTCAGAAGGCCAGAAGGGAGGGAGCATGCGCCAGGAAGCGCAGTGCAGCTCCTGCCCAGACTTCGCATTTTGGAGAGAGGCCCAGCGGTCACTCGTTGCTAAGGTGCCCAACCAGGCGGTCGTGCCCCTCCGACTGGGGGGACCAAAATGTTGGAGTCATATATTTTTGTAACCCTGTCGTGCAAGTGAATCTCACTCAGTCCATCCTGGCTTTGTCCTGTGCTTGCTCTGAAGTGAACTCGTCTACCGTGCTGAAGTCGACCGAAGCTGTAATATTGTGTTCCCCATGAGATGATAAAGGACTCAAGTATAATAAGCCTCGCTGTGTACCTGCGGGTCCTGTTTTTCCTTCGCGTCGACGCCGTTTTCGTCAGCCGGTATTGTTGCACTTGCTCATTAAATTGTATTTCATGTATATCATAATTTCATGTATCTTGTATTAATTGTATTTTATGCTCCACATGTTGTCTAATTTACTTTGTCGAATTTCTTTGTCTTGTATCAATTCAAGCCCAGGTTGAGGCATATTCCTCCTTTGCAACGAGTCCTTGTTTTCAATTATAATTCAGTTTGTATCAATGTATTTTATGTTCACCCTTGGTATCCCTAGTTGCTCAGTTGTAAGTCTTGGACTTACATTGTGTAACCTCTCGCTAGGTCCGTTCAACACCTCCGAAGAAACCCGAATTAAATTATAGAATATTCAAACACATTTTAATTTGAGAGAGGCTTACACGTGTACCCGTAATTTTGTACGCGGAATCCATTGCGATGGACCCTGGAACAATTTTCCCGCAAACATCATTACACGAAGACCGCGATTTCTCCCACGATCGAGATCCACCAGCGTTGACCCTAGCCTAGATTGGAGATTTGAATGCAAAAAGTGACCTGACGTGACCCGACCCTAGAAGGTGCTTCACTTTCCGGACGAGTCGAAGAACTTTTCCCCACTTTCGAACACCCCGAGTAACCCCGTTCGATCAGTTGGAAGGACGAGGCCCGGACGGTCGCGAGAAGGGGACAGTGTGGAAAGGACCGCTCGGCATCCGTCTACTCTTCGGTTGAAGATTCCTCCGAGTTCCGCTTATCTTTTCTCCCGAGTAGCCAAACTCACCGGCCTGTTATTAATTAAGACACTTTAGAGTTATTCGGGCCCAGCGTTTCTCACGACGAGCGACTCCCTTCGGAGACAATAAACCATATCCAGCACCACCGCTCACAAGACAAACTCCTTTTCCTGTTTTTCTGGGACTCTGTTCCTGTCCTCTCCACCTCCTCTTCTTTCACGAGAAAGGATTCGATAAGTGGACGAGTCGAAGGTGGATTCTAAGAGCTGGACAAACTGCTGATTAATTATGAACAAACAATACGCAAATTAATTTACGTAAAATTACGCAGAAGTATTTCAGTCTGCTGAAGAAACCTGCAGTGACCGGGGCTTTCAACGACTTGGGCCAATTTGATTCTGACTACTTTCAGCACCTAGCTCTCCTCGCGATGAATAATTATTATTAATACATGTCTTTCATATGAATAGAAGGAAAATTAGAACGGTATGGTAATATATATATATTTTTTTTTTTTTTTTTTATTTTTAAAATTCACAACCCAAACAAAATGTTTATTCTCTAAATCCTGTGAAGGCGGAATAGGGTAAAAGAGCCTCATTCATCCTTGGCTAGCCCTGTCACATTTTGAGTGAAAATCACTGCAGCGTTTACAGTGACTGTCCAAGACGCGTCAGCATTTACAATGCATGTCGAAGAACGCCGACCCCTCTTGTCATGACCTCTTCTTGCCGGTTTTTTATCCTCTTTAGCCAATCAGACTGTGCGATTTGAATAAAATACCAAAATCAACCATGATTCATCTAATACATTGGGCAGTTTGCTTGACCTCATGTTACAACATTGGAATTTATCGGGCGAATATATCCGTTGTTGGGGTCATGAACCAACTCGTTAATTATTGATCCAGGTGTTCTTGTTCTTTTTTTATTGAAGCATTCTTAGACCACTCATTTCCTCAACGTGCAAGGATTGCTTTGATCTCTTTCTCAGTCGATTTGGCGGCGGAAATAAACTTAAAACCACGTAGTAAATTGATACTCACGCAATATCTCAAGAACACTCACCCCACAGGGATGGGCCAAATCTCTGAGGTACCAGTTTTGACCCACCCACTTCATTGAAATACGTACAAAAGCCTGATCAACTTGACAATTATATTGCTGAAGAGATGGCGTTTCTCTAGATATCGCTCAATCAACAAACACAATACTCTGAGTTCCTCATCCACCTCTCTCTCCATCGGTCAGGGAAAATGAAAGCGATATATCGACAGGGTATTTATAGCGAAGGCCCTACCGCATCGACCGTGGAATCGATTGGGTACGCTTAGCTGAACCGCCAACTCGGAGAGTGCTCCAATGTAAATACTTTAACATCAATCTTCGGGAAAAAATCGTGAGTCTCTCTCCCTCCGCCAGTCTTATAGTTATTACTGCATTAAATGCGTACACCTTCGCTCGTGGGAGTGAACCGAATTTCGATGGAGCAATCAGGAATGTTGTGCAAGCTTGCTTACGTCACAATGCCCGGAGGCACTGAGAGGTGCGGTATCAGTGGAGTTTGATAGCTCTCTAGAAGTCATGAGAGGGGAAAACACTGTAGAATTTATTTTTTAATTCCGAGTTTATGCGATGGAAATTATACGATTAATTTTTCAAGTCTTAAAAGATGAAGTTAACTTTAAAAAATATATTTACGGATTTATTTCGGGGAATGCATTTGTCAATGAAAATGGTCGACTGTTCTCTGTCGTCTAATGGCACGATATCGCGCCATCGGAGCTGAAGTCGACTGTCGTTTGTTTGGTTAAGAACAGAACAACGAGATTGTAGTGATTAGAAAATCCCACTTCGCATAAGTCGTGATCCATTTCGCGAACTCAAATACTCTCACATCGACGAAGATGAAACCAGGGAATCTGGACGACTTTCACGCATATAGATGCGTGCGTACGTGTGTGGGAACAGCCTTGACGCCGTACTGATTCATTATCGCGAGGAAGATTTACAGGTTTTTGCGGGGATTTAATGAAGTCAGCGAGAGAGACCCACAACAAATGTCACTGTTTACTTTAGTGAAGGGGATATCGAGTCGGTAACATTGTCGTTATTCAGGCGACGAGAGAATGTTTCGAAAACGATCGATACTGATTCCCAACTATAATCGACTACTGAAGCGACATTTTCGATATGACTCACCCACCAAAGCACAGCAGCTACCAAACATCATAAAAATTGTTCATCGTTGAACGCTTGAAGCACGCTTCTGTCGATAAAAGTGCATGCGCACGAGCTGAAAGTGATACTAAATCTCATAAATGGGATGAGCCTTGGACTTGACAGCCTTTCGAGACAGGCATGAAAGGATTGCTCCTTAAGCTGGTGGGAGAAGAAAGCGCCTTCAATGTGCGGTAATCGAATAAGAAGCCACAGAAAAATTATTCGAATGATTTTGATTGGCAAAACTGCAAATTCGTGTCTTTTATTTACACAATCAATGTTGCGCAACATGAGTTCAAAATCCCTGATGGTATAGGTCGTAGAGGCGTCGATTCGGAGATCCCATGGTCTCATCGACTGATAAATATTGATTAAATTCATCGGAAATGAGTCACTGGCAAGACCCTGGAAAGGTAAGAAAACAAATGAAACTTCTGAAATACAACGTACTTCCCTCGCACTCTATGGATTTACATAGTAATCTACATCCGTGCATTTACCCGCAACAAGTTTCTCAAGTCCCCGAAAAGCCGCCCCCACAGCCACGAGCCGTTCCCACGATCCTCATGTGAATTTTTCCCTACCCCCTCAAAAAAAGCAAAAAAGGTGGCATTATCTAAACGTATTTTGTCCACTTCTCATCGACCTGATGAACTAAACGTGTTCTCCGATGAAGAGGGCGGCTGGAAACAGATTAGCCTACAAATGACGGTAGTTTGTAAATCAGTGGGTAGTGCGTATAAATCAATAGGGCGGGAAGTGATTGAGGGACATCGGGCCTGGCTGGTTAGTATTCACAGCATTCCCTTCTCGTTCTTATCTACGGGTCTATGGGAAAACGTCGTCACCTTTCGACAGATGTAGGTACTTTTAAACGAGACATCCTCTGCGGATGGAGAAGACGGATCGTGCTCGAAAGTTAGTGAGAATGGGTGAGGAGGGGTTTCCTACAGTGAATACACGTCTTAACTACATTAACTCATGTTTTGAAACATGATAAATATCGAGAAGGTCTGAGTGAAATTAAAGTCTTAGTCAAATTATAACTGTTACAGTAATGCAATGTTTATTTGATGAATTCAGGAAAGTATCAGCCAGTTACGGCTAAGCTCTGATCATAACCTAATTCTAAAACATTAATTTAATTGAGTTTATTTATCACTTGGCCACTCAGTTGAGCCCACAAATCCCATGGTTGTCCAGCCCCCACACTTCATGAATGGGCGATTAACTAATTGTGATGAGGACAGTAATGGAGGACGGGGTTTTAGTACCAGTTTCTGTTCCTGTGAGTGTAAGCCCCCAGGCTTGCTGCCTCCAGAAGGCCAGAAGGGAGAGAAGCATGCGCCAAATGCGCGCGCAGCTCCTGCCTGGACGTCGCATTTAGAGAGGCCCAGCGCTGACTCAGTCCGAAGGCGTCCAACCAGGCCCCTCATGTTGGAGTATTATTTTGTGGAGTATTAAATATTATTTTTGTAACCCTGTCGTGCAAGAGATTTCTCACTCAGTCCATCCTGGCTTCGTCCTGTGCTCGCTCTGATGTGAACTCTTCTACCGTGCTGAAGTCGACCGAAGCTGTAATATTGTGTTCCCCATGAGATAAAGGACTCAAGTTAATAAGCCTTGCTGTGTACCTGCGGGACAGCGAGCCCCCTCCTATTTTTCCTTCGACGTCGACGCCGTTTTTGTCAGCCGGTATTGTTGCACTTGTTCATTAAATTGTATTTCATGTACATCATAATTTCATGTGTCTTGTATTAATTGTATTTTATGCTCCACATGTTGTCTAATTTACTTTGTCTTGTATCAATTCTAGCCCAGGTTGAGGCATATTTTCCTTTGCAACGAGTCCTTGTTTCAATTATAATTCAGTTTGTGTCAATGTATTTTATGTTCATCCTTGGTATCCCTAGTTGCTCAGTCGTAAGTCTTGGACTTACATCCTGTATCCTCTCGCTAGGTCGCTTCAAATTCTCCGAAGAAACCCGAATTAAATCATAGTAAAATTCGTAACCGATTTTAATTCGAGAGAGGCTTACAGTGTGATTATATATTTTGATTCGGTATCGGGAAATACCTCAAGCGAAATTTTGATCAACTATTACTATTTGATGTATTTCAATTTTCATCTATTGCAGTTGATTGATGTTACTGTACTAAGACTACAGGATGTTCAATTAAATACATACCGGAAATAGTCTTTTGAGGATTAAAAAAGTCGTCATGTTATCACTCTCCTATTCCATCAGTACAACGTAAAAATATTCTATTCTACTATTCAAAAAACGGTCACGAACCCAATCAGATATATCCTATAGGGTTACGTTTAATTCATTTTCTGAACACCACAGAAGGCTGTAGAAAACATAGTCAGCGAAAATCGTTTGGCAAGACGGGCGATTCGTCAGCCCATTCAACGTATGAATCTTTATAAATAAAAGCGACATAAACTGTCGTGATTTTTAGATGCAGGTGGTCACTAAGCTGGCAGTTAGTAGTTCTGATTTAGTGGATGGGAAGCCTGGGACGGTGAAATTTTCTGTTTTTAAACTAAAATTATTTTAGTCCACATTATTGTTAGAAAAAAAAAAGTTTTCATCCAGTATTTTGATCAGGACAAAGTAGGGTAATTTAAATTAAATTGCTCCATCTGAGTCTGCTATGAGTGATCTGGGTCAAGACAACAACCTGATCATTAGATTATATCTGCCTCGTCATTCTTGCAATATCTAGCACTGGAGTCGAAACTGCATCTTTCGCAAGGATTTGAGGGCCTCATCATCCTAAGCCTTGAGATTCCGTTCCCAGGGCCGGACGCTGATGGACAGACCAAGTCCGCCCCTGCAAAGCCCCGGAATCCGTCGCCTTTGACAGGGTGACTTCGGACTGCGTTTCTTTGCCCGCTGTCCTTCAACATTCCTCCACTGGCAATTCACCCAACTAGTGAAAAAAACCCTTTCCACACCAGCCTCGTTCTCCTCAAAGGTTTCAACTCTTTTTTGGACTTTTATTTCTTTGTCTCCCCTGAGCTCCTTTTTCAAACCCGCGAGAGAATTTCATACTGGGAAAAAAGGGAATTGTGATTCCGCTAATGGGCGACCCATCACTCCCCGCTTCGTTTCCTTGGTTCTTTCGATAATGACGCATAAAAGAAGTGCATAAGAGTCAAAGTTAATTTTTTCTGCGCGCTTCTAATGACCTGGGGGGAGTGGGATGCCGAAATTTTCATAGCTCAGTATCATTCTCCAATCGGAGATTTTTTTTTTTTTTTTTTTTTTTTTTCATTCTTTCTTGAGAATGTTTTGAATCTAAACCAAGAGGTTCTTCTCAATGAAATATCCCGGCAGAGGGCGGCTCATTATTAAATCTCGCCCCCACTAACTGAATCATTCGGTAAGAGAATCTGACGGGCCCGATTTGACGAATTTTGAAAGTCAAGTGGATGATAGACTCACGACTGGATCGACGATCACTGTTCGAATGACAGATATAGCTCATTGAATAATAAATAAGTATCTAACCCGCTTTGACAAACTGTATCGGCGATATAGACATTGAAATAAATATTGAGGGTTTTGAGAGCCGGGGGATCCAAATCTCACACCTGGCTTTCAGTATTCAATCCCCAATTAATTACATCAAAAAATTAGAACAATTTTTCATTATTTGAACCAATAATAATTGAATCAATTTCTACTCGACCTCCCACCACCACTGGACCGCATTCCATCTCGTCGGAAAGACGCTCATGTAGAAAGACCGCGAAAGATGGGAGTTGGGAGCAGAAGAATGGAACCGCTCAGCCACTGAAACTTAATGACGGGACCAATCTTTCGGAAACGATTTCGTTATCCTTCGTGAAGGGTCGAACACGACAAAACAGGACGTTTCGCAACTCGACGAGAAATAAGAGTAGTTCTGAGCACAAGGACGATCAGGTCTGAGCGAGCGAACTAATAACTTTACGATCCGATCCAGTTCCCGAATTATACACAGTCAATCAATTTTCCACCCATCGGCACGATAGCGACGGTTAGTTGGGTGTGGGCTATGGCCGCTGATTTCATTTGGAGCTCTGTTGATTTGGCCGGTGATTGTCATCAGAGAGATCAAAATTGTTCAGGCAACCACCGAACCTTAGTAAGATAAATAAATCAGTGAGTGCCGGCGGTAAGGCCAAAGCGCAGACATCGATTTTTGAAAGCCCAGGAATCTGATCTCTGATGAAACGGATTTCAGAGAGGTCTTCGGCCCGGTACTGGGTCAAGGAAGTTGAGCAATCAAATGCAATAATAGTCGCGAGTGTAGGTGTTCTATTCAAACTACATTCCAATGATACATCAAATTTGGACGAATCACTGAGCAAATCGTGGAGTGTGACGGCCTGAGACCCGTAATGGCGTGAGAGCGAAGTGTGTCCAAAAGATAATGTTCAGTTTAATCTTCGGCGCGATCGCCGAGCCCAACAAAAGATTTAGGGAAGCGATTAAAGAAAGAGTTGGGTGGTCTGTTTGGACACCTCAGCCCAATGATTACCGCTCCTAACAATCGTAAAATTATATCGACCTTCGCCTCTGGAGGTAGAGAGTACTCGAGTTGCCTCGACCCGGAGATCTCGTCGTGAAAGTTGACAGCACTTATCGCACTGTGAGGCCTAATCGCTGGACTGTCCAAAATATAGGATTTTAGGAGGAAGTCCATTTTCGCAGAGATAATGCAATACAGTTGAGAGGAAACCTCGTTGTATGAGATCGTTCCCACTGCATGGCACTAGAATTATTTTCAGGGCGGAAAACCACGAAATTTGCAGTGTTATATCATTTTTAAACGAATCATTTTTTAAATAAATACATTCTGAACGAACAAATGCTCTCATCGACTAGTTACATCAATAATTTGCATTCACTGGAAGGAAAAATGTCGAATCTAAAACAGCTGTTTGAGTAGTAGGGTGACTGAGAGCGAGTATACGCAGGATAGGTTGCAGAAGAATGGTGCGTCCAATCGGATTGACAAACTTGCTCAGCTTTCTCGTCAAATAAGGTCCTAATTCGTTTTGGGAGCGCTGTTTGATTGGCTGTCCTCTCAATGTAGACAATTTTCCGGTTTTTCTCGTCTTTCCCTATTTTCTGAGATCGACTTTCACGTTTTTAAAATTGTTTTTCTTTTATAACCCGGCAATTCCTAGAAAAAATAAGCTATATTTTTTTGCGAGGCAATTTTGTTTGACGGACTACCTAACAGTTTTGTATGGGCCTTTTATTGTTCGTTCTTTTAAAAAACAAACCATATAAAATTTATGATCTAAGTAAATTTTCAGGTTGTCGGCATACAGCACGTGGACTCGTCGATGGGCTGATCGCGAAGCCTGCGTTAGACAATTCAGCTTCGGTGAGCACACCTGTACGTCCTTCGGTGCTCATCTCTAATCCCCTTGAAAGACCCCCGCTGAAGCCATGATATGTTCGGAATGCAGAATTCCGCAAAAGGGATCTTCGCCAACAATAATTACCGACCCACCGAGCAAGTTGAAGTGCGCGCAATTACGTTCGAACAATGTTTCAGTGGCTAAGTTCCTTATTTTCATTCATTATCAAGCAATAAAAGGTTTAATGTTTCACTTGGATCAGCAAAAGGAAATCAAAGAGGAGCGGGTCGAGAAAAGGCTCGTCCCCTCGACTCGGCGACCCGCAGAATGGAGAACGATAAAGCAGTCATGTCGTGATCCTAGGGTTCAAAAGTAGTTAGACCTTTAATAGCGTTCCTTGTTAGTTTCCTTAATGAATTCAGCCAATTTGAGGCCTCTCCTCTTTCGAGAGCTTCCTGGTGGCTTTCTCGCCACCTTGGTTCAGTCTGGCGATGAACGCCGCTACAGAGATCCGCATTGTGTGTATAACGTGTTTCACAACGGACCTGTCATTCGCCTCCAAAGTAATGAAAATAGAGGATTGAAAGGTTGTTAAACCGAGAGAAAATGGTGGGGGACGTTTAAAAGGCGACTAAATCGCATTCCATTTGTCCAACACTCTGGACCCTCGTGGAGTGTTGTTTTAGGGTGGTGGCCTCATGCTCGATTGTCTGCGGCGCATTCGTGACCCTTTCGTCGAACCTTTAAAACTGTTTATTCAGAGCGAAGAGACGGCGCTATAGCTTCAAACCTCTCCACCCCAGCCACAAAAAGAAAGAGAAAAAAAACGTGATTAATTGAGCCGACGAAGAATTGAATCGTGCAATTGAAGACGCCACTTTCCTGCTGAGTAGGATTCAACTGCCTACAAATTGGTCGGGTTGCGCAACCCGTTTACGGAAGGGTCATCATCAATTGCACAGCTCCCTTTTGAGGTCTGTCTGGTTTGTCTTTCAAAATCCGCGGTCAATAGAAGCTTTCGTCAATAGGACGATCTCAATGGAAACCAGTCTTCACCGCAGACTCGTCTTCCCATTGTGAGGCCTGCCGAGTACAGATCGTTGGGAAGAATAGGGTAATTCCGAGTTAGCTAAAATTGCGGCTCTCGACCAGATGGTGAGTAGTAGAAATAGTGTTGTCCTTATAAATGAGAAGGAGTTGAACAGGACCGAATGACTTCAATGGCCGGACAAGCCACACGAATTCAACTGTTGATGTTTAGCGACCGCACTCATTTCTACTTATTAAAGAATATGAAGGGGAAATCTCAAGTGAGAGAGGAGTGGTGAGTCACCTGTTCGGCATTAAAACTAGGTAAACGTCACACGCCTAGGCCTCCTAACACATTTAAATCCCATTCAGATCTCCTTTTTCCGTCTATTGTCCTTTAAAAAATAGTTGAATGAAGGGAAAGGGGAACACTTTACTTAATTTTGTCGATAGTGGAGTATTATTTTTATAAGAACGATCAACCAAGGTTGGAATGGAGATGAATCAACCACATTCTTTGTACATGCTCCCGACAACACGTGCCATCCAGGTTGAGTTGAAAGGTGAAATGAAACAGCGGACACAAATTTGTTTGAGCTCCCGAAAGGCGGCAGCTGTGTCGAGCTTGGGGCCACCCATCAATTTGAAGGTGATGACAGTGTCTTCTATGTCCCAGGGCCAGGACATAAAAGACGCTGTTGGCGGGCGGAAAGCCAGCGGGGTGCCTTACCTGATCTCGATCCTGGTGCCCCGTCTTACTAATTGACTCAACATGGGCCACTTACATCAGTTGAGAGGGCTTCCTCCCTCCTACCCGCAATCTTTTATTCATAGCGCGGGTAAAATATCATCTTTTTATGTCTTCATTTTCCTTACGCTGAGGGGGCCTCTGGTTCGCTTCCTGATTCATTGTGGGAGCCTCAGTGATCGGGTATAAGCTAAATCATGCGAAGAGAGTTGTACGTACTGCGAGAGAATCGAACGAAATATTACGACATTATATCGAACAGTTTATTTGCTGCACTTGGGGATGATCATCAGTTCTTCTTTGGTTAGGATTAATTGTTGTTTTTCTTAAAAATCTTGGTTATTCCACGGATCAGAACATGGAGACTCATTCCAATCGATTCAGGGTTCAATGTTTAGTGGAAAATGATACCCCACACGCCCAGATCGAGTAAAATCTCAAAAATCCATTTTTTGAACAACACATTTTGACCACAACCTTCAGTTTGTTTGTAAACATGTTGGTAGCGCCTATTCCATGGTCCAAATAATATAATGAGCAATGAGAGATGGATAATCTTAGAAGAGTTCATCACCTCCCGTGTGTCGATATCGGTTTTTATGCTAAGATTTCCAAGAAAGGGATTTATTAC
Source organism: Cyrtorhinus lividipennis (assembly GCA_019603395.1). NCBI lineage: Eukaryota > Metazoa > Arthropoda > Insecta > Hemiptera > Miridae > Cyrtorhinus > Cyrtorhinus lividipennis. The sequence continues at coordinate 8,069,779 of CM034006.1, read as the reverse complement.
TTATATAAATTCATCATGTTCACAATATTATTGTTTCTGAACAAAAACGAGGTCGCCGTAGGCGTTTACAATTGGCATGTTCAATAGTTGCATGGGATGGTGGAATACTAACATCACTTCAAGAACAGTACCAGGGGGAGGAAGAAGCTACTTTGATGGGCGAATTGCGTGACTCGAACTTAGTGATATTACCCAAAAGGAAAGTGAGTAAGCAAAATTATAGAGGTCAACAGTGGGTCTTTTCAAAATTTAAAATATTCATGCAAGACGAAGGAGCCCGTGCAAAATGTAATTACCTCGGAAGTGCGGCTGAACGGCGGGTTTAAAGACTGGTAACACTACTGAACAAGAGTGAAAGCCGTTGTGAGGTTAAAACCTTGCGAAGTCAAAGCTCTAAACGTTTCTCGAGTCTAAATGCTTGACTCTTAACTGTCGAGTGTTTTACCGTTAAACGTCTCGAATTCTTACCGTGAGAACCCTCTCGTAAGGAGATTTCAACTGCGCCGCAGCATTAAAAGTTTTGAAATCCCAAGTGATTCAAAATTGAGGGTGTCAAAAGATGGATTTGGAAGCGGGAATTAAATTTAGGTTCGCTTATATATCATGCGAAAGAGAGTGGTACACGTTTGTGAAATCGTATTCTCACTCCGTTATTGCTTTGAAGTGACGCATCGCTCTTCGAAGGAAGTCATATCAGTCAGACGTTGACGCATCGTGCGGGGGATCTACGTAACATTGGCAGGGTCAATGACGATTCATGGGAGTATGTATCATCGACGAGGTATTTACTCAGAGAAAGATATATAATAATGGGATAAGCATACACATGTATGTTCCCCTCGGCTGAATCATTTTTCATATTTCCAGTCTTTATTCCATTTTAGCTACTTGGTCAGCAGAATTGGCAGCATCGTGCAGCGAGATTATTAACTTATAATAGGAATTCACAAACGAAACCGAAAGGAGTTCAAGTGCAAAGACCAATAGTCTCAGCAGGTGGAATTCTCGCTTATTTATAAGTCCATTGTATGCAAAACGGGAAGAACTAACAATTAGCGGGTGATGTCAACTATCGCGCATTAACTCCCTTTAGGTATGACGGTATTCCTGAGTTTACGACCAGGAACTCCGCTGCAGCCGTGTAGGAAGCTTTGAGAGCGAAGAGTAGCACCTTGGGTTCAATAATTGCCGCCAATTATATGCGGGACGGTTTTAAAAGAGCCACCTGATTGACCTCAATTGGATTTTCTAGGCCAGGAGCTCACCCATGCTCGCGAGAGCATCAAGGACATACAGATTGTTATTTTGGAACAATCCGAAGTTTAAAAGCGACGCGAAACACATACAAGATGAAACGTCAAGTACGGATACGATCCTCCAGGTCCACTCTGACCAGTGCCCGCAAGGACCTCCGTGTCCTTCTCCTTGACGACCGCCCTAAAAAATTACCACGTGAGATCTGGGACACGCGAGGCTAGTGTCTTTTTCCGTGCAACTTCGAAAGTTCATGTCTCAATTTTGTACGAGGCTGCAGAGTTGTAATGTTCTAATGTTATTAATATAAAATCAGAGAGAGAACTTCATGCAGTAGAATCTGTCTCAACGAATCATAAAGACAAAGGTATTCGTAAATCTCCAGTGAACGCATCAATCCTCGTAATGAATAATAGAGATTAATGAAGTTATGCGTTTTCAAGCAGAATGTAAAAAGAAGCGAGTAAAAGGAGCTCACAATGGAGCAAACAGTCTATCTACAGTGACATCGATGTTAGCAAATCGAAGGGAAGGTCCTCGGAGTCGGAATGTGGAAGGTTGAAGGGTAGGTACCTACTAAATGATAAGTGGCCATTGTATGTGGAACAGCGAGGCCTTAATGGACAAAGCGAATCCTCTTACATAGATATCTAATGCAAACGCATTCTCAGCCATCTCCAGCTGCCTCGCTAATGAAACATCCTGCTTCTGTACCCCTCTCTGTCGCCGTACTTCGCGCCAACACTATATGGAGCCAACTGGTTGTCCGTAGACTGATTTACTCAGGTGAATAGGGGGGTAGGCCCTTTGAACTCTCGATAATTCAGTAAAATAATCTAAGATGTAGGTATGTAGGTGTACAAACAAGTACAAAATTAGAGGGGAGGAAAAATTGATTGCAACCAACAACGAAATCCCAAACTAATACGAATTTCCCATCGAAGGAATGTGGTTTCAATCTCAAACGGGAAACTTCTGCCATATTAGTAAACGCCGCTTTTTGTTGTTGGCAAACTCGCCTACCCTATTTTGTCGTGCAGAGAGGGAAATCTGAGGCCTAGGTAACCGTCTTCTGGCGTAATCGGCCTTAATCCTTTCGAGGAATGTTACTTCCATCTTTATTCATTTAACTCATTAGACAGTCACCGCATGTTAATACCTTTTCGTAAAGTAAAGTAAAAACTGACTCGTCCTGCTCTTGGTCAAGTCTTTTAGAAAGCTGAGTACCAGAGCATTGCTTAAGACAATTCAACACAGAAAGCGAATTGTGTAATTATCTACGCCATGTGAATCACTGTCATTGCGCTGTATTCTGGTCCATGTGAGAATAACAATGATACAGAGCCTTATTATTAAAAGCCAGTATAAGCAGCATCGCGTCAATCATGAAAAATTAAAAAGGAAACTGTTATGGAAGGCGTGATAGAATTATTGAGGCAGGAGAATCGAAACGCAGTAAAAAATGAAGATCTCAGATGGGGATAAAAATATGGCTGAGTGGCGCTTGGAACATGACGACGACGAGCACTTAGCCGGTTTTTTACTCACCAGCTCTCGACAAGGAGACAGGTGTTTTGTCGCTAACGCGGGTTCCGAAAAACGCCAGCAAATGAACTGCACGTTTCTCGAATCGCCAATCAGGTCGTTCTGCAGAAGTATCGGAAAAACTCGAGGTGTCGATCGTATGTTGGGAGACGGTCGCAACGCCTTTTTTTCCACAACCCTCGGTGATGCGCAAAGACGATCCTTACACAGTTATCAGCTACAAGTCTCATCCATATGTAGCTCCTCAAGCGCATGCCTTGATTACCATTCCATTTTAGCTGTGGCGTTTTTTGGTTTGAAAACGCATCGAGGATTGTTTTTGCTGGAAAGTACAAGCGACAGCTGCTATCTATCGAATCTCGTGGGACTCGAACGGTTGAACGATCGTGTGATTGGAGAGTCGAGGACAACCCTGTCTGCACTTTGACGGTGCCAACATCGCGTTTCCTCACTACTCCGGCTAATAATTCAATGAGGTTTACACGATCGAAGTCGAAAACAGCGACAAGAAATCCACGTACGGAACAACTGAACAACTGACGCTGGTGTATTTCGGATTTGAGTGACTGAAGACATTCAAAGACGTGATCAAATAACGAAGCCATTTACACTTCTATGAACCACAACTCCATGAAAGCTGTGGGTTCCATAAAGTAATCCAACAATAACCATACTAAAATATGATAAAATTACAGGAAGAATGAAGCTCTACGCGGCCATCATCTACAGCCTGATCTTCACGGCCGGGATGGCAGAAAGAGGACAGGAAAATAATTTTTCAAAGTTATAGTGTTTAATAAACACTTTAATAGCCAAATAACCCAAATGGAAGGAGCACTGATAAAATTTTTTGTTAGTAAGGGGCAAAATCATTCAAGTTTGATCACGAAAATACTGCAAATTGTTCATTTGCTTTTCGAATGCTGCATAAATAGTGATTTTACGTGACAGGCGAATAGAAAACAAACATTTTTTTGTGAAGTGCCAATTTAAAATACCTTCCTGCCCCACAATTATTCAACTTGCAATCGGTTACTTCCGAAATTTAGCGGGGAAGAATACCCAAACGCATAAGTGCCTAAAAATCTGGAGGAACCATTTCCAAAATGTACATTTCCTTATTCTTCTATCCCCTACCTTCCATTTAGGGTAATCGAGCTGAAAATGAGCTAGGACGCGAAGAAAAATTCATCTACAAAATTATAAACTTTTTAGATTATAAAAAATACCTTTTTTAGGGCTGGACAGCAGAGAGCAGATGTAATAGTTTAAATTAAATTATATTTAATTGTTGTTGGTAGACATAATTTATTATTGCCTAATGATACTGAACCAAATAATTCATATTTTAATAACAGCGACTAACCAAACGTTGATACGAATGTTATTGGATCTCACATTATAAAGTCTCTACGTGTACACATCCTTAAGAGGCGATTGTTTCAAAATAAAGACATCTCCCCCCGCAACTATAAACCCTTTTAGTGCCTCAGTGGAACCTTTTGATTGCGCCTTGGCTTTAGTAATCCAAGCCCTTACAAGCTAAATCATGCACGTAATTGCACTTTATATTAGAGAGCCGTCGTGCCTTGTATATTGTGCTATTAAGACGTTGCACGCGTAATTGATGGCCACTTCTGACTGTTTAATGTTAAAATAAATAAATGCCGAAGGGCTTTGGAGCATAAATAGTGCGTTGTGTCTTGTTTTCTGAGAGGAGCGAGCCTCACTGCTTGGGACTTACCTGGAAGAGCTTACTTTCTATTTTGTTTTTCTTTTGAGTTATATGGGGTATTAGCCTTCCCAGGCGCATGGGCACTATTTCTTCCTCGTACGCTTCGTGGATCTTATCGCTCGTAATATCGGCCTTATTCAGTTATCTTCTAATGCTTTTGACAACATTGTAAAATGATGAAGCGCTGTGTAAATTGCAATCACTTCAGGCCTATGGAGAAAAATGAACTACGGGGCGTGCAGCTTTCCTGACACGATAAATCTTCTCCACTCTGCCACTTCGATTGGTCTAAGGTATTTTTAACATTCATTTTGCCCCCAATGGGAGCAGACGCGGCTTTAATGTCTTGTCTTTGCAGATAGTTGCGACGATTTCACTGTCCAATTTCTCATGAGACTTAAATGATGAACTTGGTAGATCGCACTGATGGTTGCACTCTCAATGCACCTAAATATTACTTCAGTCTCTGTAATATGTATCTACCATGCTGGAGTGGATTACAAGGGTAGTAGTAGACTGGCGCAGTGGAGTGTGTCTTTGCTTAACAGTATTATCATATCCTGCACGTTCGACTCAAAAGATTCAGCGTTGAGCTTCAGCAATTATGGCAATAGAATAACAGCGTCAGGCAGAATTCAGGTTAGGAGATCGTCAGCCTAATGGGTCGACGCGGTCGGGAATAGAACCCGTGGTTGGCCTCACTGTGTGAAAGGGAACTGCGCTGTTATAAGTTCGATCGGGGGGGGATCACGGTCGGACGGTCATGATGCGTTCCGACGGACGGATGGGACGTAAGTAGGCAGGAGGGAACGTCCGTATGGCTCAAGATTGATAAGCTTGATAACCCAAGGTGGACCTTCCTGATCCCGTGAGAAAACTAGGAACCCTCCGGTTACCTACCCCCACCCCTCAACTATGGGGCTAGTCTGTCAGGGTTTGAAGGACATGTCAGCGGTTTGGCACGAGACCGCCTGGTAATTTGATGATAAACATCAGGCCAAATTAATTTCCTATTGCTCCTTTTTTGTCGAGAAAATTACAAGGGTGAATTGTCCCAATAAAAATAATAAACCAAAAAAGTCATCTTATGAATAAAATATAGTAAAATAATGGTATGAATAAAAACGTCAGCTTAATGCGTGTGTTAGAAGGAACTAAATTTAATTTCGCAGATCAGGCCTTCCAACGACCAAGCTCCATGTGCGAAAGGACACTAGGTGTGCCAATGCGCCCTTCAATAATTCATTCTTCCAGTGATCATTCCGTCTTCATTATACGTCTTCTTTCTTATGAGTCGTGGATTGGAAGTTTGATCGGTCATCTCCAGTACTACAACTGAGGTTGTTCTTGAGATGTTTTTGCGCGTTTCCAAGCTCCTAATCACCGCCAATCACAAGACGCGCTAATAAGAGAGGTAACACTGAGTACATGCACCTTTTTCTTACTCCTTCAAACATCAGCGACGCAAGACACGTACAAACGAACACGTCACGGAGGATTTGCTTTTCTTTCCGCAGAGAACTCCAAGTTGTCCTATGTGTTCGACATTATTAGTCTTAAACGTTGCCATAAAAACGCAATCAAGGAGCGGAGCTGCTTTTTATCGCCATTTGGCAGTTATTAATGATTCTCAAAAAGGTGAAGTTGGACTCCTTTCCAGTCAGCGACATCTCAAATATGGAATTGAACTTGAAGGCCGGCGATTCTCATTAAAAAAGCGTACGAAGTGGCCGCCAAGTAGTTTTGACGAGTTCACACATTGCAGTTCCATATCATCGACTTATCGGAAATCATCTGTTCGGAGTTTATCTCTCACTTCTAATCTCGCGGTATTTGAAGTTTTGTCTTTCCCCCTAGGACCAAACCCACCAAGCTAAATAACGTTGGTCAACAGTCGACATCCTGGGAGTACTGATTGCTTAAGCTGAAAGCTCGATGGAACAAGATAATTCATTTTTTTTCTTTTGAGGCTCATACTTAGCGACGAGCCACAGGTACGGTGTTTTATAGATAACAGGTGAAAAATAACTCTTAAGGCTCCAGGCTAGGGTGATTTGTAAGGCTGTGTGGATTTTTATAACTATTCAAGACAATTTTCGGGAACGCCAAACCTCGAATCGAAAGAGGAAGCAATACAAAGGGGAGATAGAAAGGGGGTGCCAGTCAATATGGCCATTGGGAGTAACATGAGAAGGGTTGATTATCGATGTTCAACGATTCTAATCTTCAAATATGATTCACTTCAAACACTCTTATTCACTCATGAGACGGCGTAGATTTAGATTCAATACACCGGGAGTCAAGAAAATCAAGGAAGTAGTAATTATTCGAAAATAATTTTAAAAAATTTACGAATAATACCTGAGTAGTGGTATGTTTATCTGTAGCAAATAGCAAATCTAGCAACAATAATTCTCTTCTCGAGCAGGGAAAACCTGTTAACAAATCGCTTTCAGTTTAATTCAAACGAAGGTTGCGTCATAATGCTAAGAATGGAGGTGGTAGGAGAGGGCTTTCCATTGGCTTGAAAGAGCGTGAAAGTCTTTAGCCTCTCATCAGGTAGGTATCCGGAGGTAGATTTTAATTTAGTTGGAATTAGACATGGTCTGTGGCTTCCACACGCGAACCTCTTGCGGTCGAGGTCTTCCTAGGCCTGTTGCGGTCAATGAGTGAACTTTAACGGTCAATGGGGAAATGATCTGGACGGAGCGAGCCTAATACATATACATCCAGGGCCGTTGAAGAACGTCTTGGGTTGTTATTGTCTAAATATAAAACTGAATTTTTATTGCTAAGGCTGATCTCTACGATTCGCTCACAAAAAGTTTGACAATTTGTGTTTAAGAAGTCTAGATTTCCGAACCAAAATGTCCGAAAAGATTGCTATCCTGGTCGATAATTTTGAAATAATTGGAAGCGCATCACCTAACGCACGAAGCTAATGTTTAATTCATAACTCTTCGTAATGAATCTAACATGAGTTTTGGGAGGAATCGCGACATCCTGGTCAAGGTTTCCAGTTGAAGGGCTCACTAGAGATGCAACTGCTCGAGTTCTTCAGATGAAATATTGATCAGTATAGAATAGGTAGCCGACGATTATCCGTACTGCGGGGATGACGCTGAAGCTCGATGACGGAGTAAATCTTTCTTGAAAAGGGCCTTCCCGCGAGGCATCAGGATCACCGGGATATAGAAGGCAGCGGGTGATTGTTCTCAAACTTGTCACCTCTTCGGTTATTTATTTGTGTCTCTTTCTTCTTCTTCGGAGATCTCGAAATGCGCCAGTGTCACCACCGGTTGTCCTTCGCTCGGATTGACAATTCTTTGCTCGGGCCCGGAGGGAGGACTTGCTTTTAACGAGGTCGTTTTCAAAGATAACGAGCGCACCCGAACCCTTCCAGTCTTGAAGTTCCTACTCAAGATTGCCAATCGAGATAATCAGTAAATCATAATCAGATTTAACAGAACGAAACATGCAACACCATCCGGTCAGAGGGCTCCGTTGGAGTGAGCAATGTAAATCTTTGCTCGGAGGCGTGAACACGTCAACCATTTCTATAATTTAAAAGTCCATTTTGAAGATTCAATAATGACAAGGGAAGACGGAATTGAACGAATCATCACCCAACATACCGAAGTGGACAGTTCTTCAGCAAAGCTGCAGCCTCTGAAAACGGGTCAGACGCGATTTTGGCTACGAATATTGTCAGTTCGAGCCACTTGTCGGTGAAAGCATGCCCTCCCGCATTTCGGACAGCTCAAGTGAGTAGTAATAGACAGCAGATCTCACCCAAATACCTACTCAGCACGCCTTTGAAGAGAGTAGTTTGAACCGGTCGAACCATTCATACCACCGAACGGCCCAAAGACATTGAATATCGCGTCCGTTTTTACAATCGGTCGGCATTCGGCAAAGGGACATTCCCCAAAGTGCTGCAACATTGGGTTGTTAAGTGTCTTCAACTTGGAGCGCCACTCATTGACTAAAGCGATCCACTGATCCATGATTTGCTTTGCAACTGTTCTTTTCTCGGAGCGGTCTTGTAATGGATACCTTTAGCAGCCTCTATAACTTTAAGCTCGCCTTCCTTTCAAACTGTCCCTTGTACACAGGTTAAGCTCCAGATGGGAAATCCATTTCGAGGAATTGTTGGTCTAATCTTCTTACAGCTTTCAATGAGTCCTCCTTTCTATCAAATAGAGAGAATCTCGGCAGTGGAGTCTCTGGTCAACGGCAAGAAGAAAACTAACAGAACTGACCTGGTGTGGGCACATTCAGGTTGAATAACTAAAATCTGTTTCTGGGATCATTCACGCTGAATTTAATAATTACAGTGGGAAAAATACATCGACCCACCAATCGTAAATTTTATCTATCGATTGACAATACCGTCATTTGTTTTCAAGTGAAATGGAGAAACTTCCCTAATCAATCTACAATTTTGTAATCTACGAACTTTTTTATGAAAACAAGATCATTCCTGATTGCATTCACAATTCTTTGAGTGTTTTAGAACCATTGCTGTAAAAAGACCCATAACCAAACATTAAAAGAAAAACGCTTCATCTCGAACAGAAAATGGTGAAATGATCAGTAAATTGTTAATTTAGTTAGAACACGACCTTTCTTTTGTTGTTATGGAACATTCGTAGTTTCTAAATTTCACAAACTGGTGGTGAAAATTCTCTTACCAATTTGGAAAATTCTCGAATTTGGAAGGGAAATCCTCAATTTGATAACTACAATGTCTACACCTCTACCGACCCTCCCAATTGCGCCTTTTTGCATGTGTCCTATTATGGAATGGAAACAAGTGGTTCTTGTTGGAGAGAAATAGAGACAATGTATTTCTGAAAGCTATGCCTCTTTTTGCTCAATGATCATTTTTTTATTAAATGAATAAAAAGAAAATCTAATTTAATTTGAAATATTTTCTGAGAAGTAATTACCTACACACCACTATTGAACCCCTTTTTTCCCCTCTTCAAAGGGAATAAAAATGCTGGGGATAAGAAAATACCTAGGTATTTCATTAGAAGATCGTGCGAAATCATGAAAAGGTGTCTCCTGAACCCAGTCGGGCTAGCGCTTATAAGAAAACGGCATACGCGGCAGAAGGGGAGAACCGTGAGAAAAGAGCTACAAGCTATTCCAACTGTGTAAAACTTCCATAATTGTCTCGACAACGGGCAAAAGATTCTTTTATTCAGTCTGTGGAACAATCGGGAGCTCCTGCTAAAGCCTGGTAAAAAACAAGGTTGCGGAGGCTCAACCGAGGTTGACGAACGCCCAGACATCCCAAATTTCGAGTCCTGCCCCAATCGTCGTCCTTTTTCTTGCTCCAAACTCAAGACTTCCCAGCAGCCAACTCGAAATCCCCGAGCAGACCACTTGGGTGGGTCTCGAGACCATTCGTGCCCCCTCAAATTACTCGGCGAAAAACGCGATAAAACTCCCGAAAGACAGAAATGTCCAACTCTTCCATCTTCCTGCTGACACCCCATTTCCTTAATACGCCCTCTTACTCCTCCTCTCCGCTCAATTGCCTCCATTTTTTATATTCTCTTAACCACCAGTTTCTCACACATGGTCCCATAAAGATATGTACTATACTATAATCAATCAGGTTTCCATCCAGCTCATTCCCACGGAATATAAAATGATAGAACTAAAAC
>CM034006.1:8005701-8058977 GCA_019603395.1 Cyrtorhinus lividipennis | reverse complement strand
CGCTCAATAACATACCAGGTAATTAAACATTATGCATTAAAGCAACTTTAGGGGGTTTCGAAGTGTAATTAGTGTAAACAGGTGCCTCTTAGTCTTTTCAGAGGAGTAAGGTATTTCATTTTGTATGAATTTATTAATTATTTGTACCATAATACCCGTAATTCTTCTACGTTTGAAAAGAGAATTGATTTTCTATCTCCCTGACATTCATCATAACTGTTCGTTTAATTCTTCTTGAAAATCTCAATTTCTTTTTCTTTTTTTGAGCTGTTAGGATGAAAACGTTTCTGCGGGCATTTCACTGAGTAACTTTCCCAGATTGATGAAAATCATTTAAATTTCAAGATATAAAGCAACATGGAAACAGATTTTGAGGGGTACTCATATCGGTCATTGGCGATTATTAAAATCCACCGTGAATTGTACATGTAAAGCGCTTCTTGGGGAAGGCGTACTCTGTACGTGATTCGTATGGATGAATACAAATCTTTTATACATACACATGTACTGGAAAAAATAGGTAAATATCGACTGCGGTGGCGGTTTCAGCGCGAGTTGAATTTCAATTGATTTTTTCCCCTTTCTCAACCCTTGCTCGTCCATAGTAGGAAGGAAAGATATTTATCTGGAAAGACACCCATAGCTTCTTCGACCTCTGTGCAACTTGCACGCCCTTTATATGCAGCTGACAGTGACAATGCACTCTCAGAGGAGGCAGTAACTCATTCAGTCAGTCAGGAAGGCATCTCGGGGGAGGGTGGCTGTTTTAAAACGTTTTAAACCAGTTTTCAAATCTTGACGAAGGCATTGACGAGGTCCCGAAGAAAACAAGAGGACGAGGAGGATCGACGGGGACGCGTAACTTGACTAAATATAGGAGTGAAGGACGTCAGCAGGGTCCTGGAACATTGACATGCGTGCCGCGAATACGGCTGAGCTTCTAACCCCGGAGTTTTTGCACCTCGCGAAGCGTGTTTTCTGAGAAAAACCTCCCAGTTTCGTCCAACCCCTTCGAAGACACTGTCCAGTATACACAGACTATGTAAAAGATATCGCCGAAATAGGTACCTAAGTAGCTGTATTCCCTTCTTGTTCAATAAACACTTTTTGGTCGAATGCAGTAATTCAATAAAAAATCCCAAAATACATACATTCTCAAATAAGCTCCGTGTGAATGACTCGAAATAATTAGAACAATGAGTTGAAAAATAAAATAGCCTATTCCTCATTGTCCCATTTTTCGGTACATCCTACATTTTAAACACGATGAGATAAGATTCGATTAGATTATCTATAATTCACCGTTGATTTTTACGCTCACATCTAGAAGCATCACTCATTCGGGTGGCTCACGAGTCATCCCTTCTCCCCTGACAAATCAAATGATTGAAATTTGTTTCAGCCTCCCGGTTTTTGTAAAGATTTTAGAAATGACAAAACTGTGGGCCTCTCAAATCTCGAGGCATTTCTGGTTCAATTTTTACCCCCTTTCTCCTATCACAGAGTCGGATTCTTTGCGAATTGATTTCATGACAAGTATACCTTTAACAGATTTTATTATCATAATTTATATCATAATTTTTTAGCTCCGAAATCAACGGTTTTAAGTTTTTTGTAGGACACCCTGTATAGGTAACAATCCTCTAAAATTTATCCAATGTTAGAAGTAGCCTTAACAGGATGTACCTAAATAGTCCATCCTTGGAATAAGACTCAACAGAGCACATGCTGGGGGTAGCGGCCGTGGTTTGGAATGCTGACGGGCAGGTGTGGTTGTGTCGCCTGAACCTATGAACAGTGCATGTTTACCGAGGGTACACCTAAGTGGTCTCAAAATATTTACCTATTGACGGCTATCGGGCTCATCTGCTCGGAGGAAGATGGAAGCGAGACTCTTTCAACCCCGCGGTGGTGTGTTTTTATATGGTAAAGGGGAATATCGGGCCACTCAAGGGGAGCCATAGGAAAGCCAAATGTTTTCGACACTTCATATTATTTGTGTAAATCAGCAGCAAGGGTCTTCAAATTAAATATTTTTCATCGCAAAATTATTTTTAAAAAAAGCAAATATGTTAGTTATTACCTCAACCCCCCCCCCCCCCCCCTAAACGTCACCAAATGTGCCATTTTTAGGGAATAAGAAAACATTGTTGAAATATCTGGGAGAGGGAAGAGGTCAGAGGTTGAATAAATGAGGGAAAGACACGTAGAAGGGTTTCGATTGAGGATTCATTTTTTTCCATTGGAGTATCGAGAGAGCTCCCACACGTTAATGGATTGCATCTCTCATGAGCCCAGTCGACGAGAAGGGTCAACATCTTCCCCTCTTCGGTGAAACCGTGAACGAGAAATAGCCGAGGGACCCCCTCAGGGCTCTTCGGACTTGTTGCATCTAAATGAATCAATTTTAAAAAACCGACCCCGCGAGCTCGGAGGGAAAAGCCGGACGCGTGCGTGATATCCCCACTCCGCGGGACATCGGGGCCCTCTCTTCGGTTGTAATGCCCCACCACGAAAAATCATTTCTCAGCCCGAGCGAATATATCATTTTGAAATATTGGTCAAGTGCTTAATGTGCCAGTGGCCCACCTAAGATGGCAATTAACGAACAAGGGAGCTATTTTTCATGTCTGCCCCTTCTTCTCGTGATCTTCCTCTCTCCTTCGCCATATTCCGAGCTCCTATACTATACGCTCTATCCCTCTCCTCAGCTTCACTTCGTGGTAAATTGAATTCCGATTTCAACTTGCTTTTGGATTTTTTTTCTCCTTCGTCCTGCCCTGAAGAACGTGCCTCGACGAACGGCTCTATAGATTCATCAATATTTTTCTCCTCCAGGGCGCAGGCGTACATCTATATTAGAGGTGAGACTTTGTGTTTAGCTTTAAGGCATTCACTTTGGCATATTTATAGCTGGACATCTTTGGACCACCTACCGCTTCCTTCGAACTTACTTCTATTAACCGTTCAACGGCCCACACTCGATCTCACGTATCGGTAAATTGAATTGAGGCACTTAGTATAACATTTCATACAGTTATCGAGTATCCATTAAGGCTAGGCTATTAATAATTGGCCGACAATAATGGGGCTGGCTTCAAGGAGCAATGGACTATACAATTACGAGAATGACATTGCCCACGATCAGAGCGAAATCGTGAAAACACTCCCCACAAGGAGATATTTTCAATATGCGATATCTAATGATGTCTAATTCAAGGGAGAAGGAAATTTAATAGTGGTTTTAGGACTAGGGCCTTGATATGCACTCTACTCTTTCCCACATTGACCATAGGTGATAGGGGACCTTCGATCTCTGATTACATTAGGTTGTCACTAGAATGAATTCAATACATCAGCTTAGTATCATCACCAACCCCGAAGATGTATGAAGTTATGAGGGCTCTGGCCGTCAATACTGGAATACTGTTGATAAGCGTTTGATAAATTGTTTGTGACATTAGGAATGATGAGAAGAGAGGCGGAAGTGGAGAGAAGTGCTGCAACTCACCGTCCTACTTCGAACTTCTGCGCATGCTCCCAGCAGGACACTTCATGGTTGCCCTAGAAGACCACAGCTCGGGACTATCAATCAAGACAGAGTCATTGAAGGGGCGTATTAATTTATCAAGCTTATTCAATGCAATTCTGCACTGCCCACTGAACAATGAGTATGCAGGGCATCTGCCTTACCAGTTCATACTGGTAGCACAGGCCCCACTCCTCCCAGCCATTTTCATGGCTTTGTTGTATTATATTATATATTATATTTGGTATAATGTACGTGTGCAGTCACCCAGGAGGCCTTGGCGCGAGGGTGATCCTCCACATTTTCAGTTTTCTTTGATCAGTTGTTCTGTAAAGATATCAGGGTACTTGTATGTCTACATATTCCTCAATGAATAAAAAGATTGTTGCATAAAGTCGGGTTGCACTACATCTATTATAATCCAAGCATCAATAAAAGTACATTAAACGCTCGACTTCGGTACGCAATGGCTGTCGGCCTGCATGACCTTTATATCGTTGAGCGTCATGTGAACTGACATTCCTGACCGAGGAAGGCACTCAGAGAAGCAAAGATCTCTCTTTCTTCGGTCCGGATGACCTTTGAGGCCGTAGAAGGAAGCTTTATACTTTCGACATATACGAGCATCTTGATTCATTAAGCTTTATTAACATCGCTATTAAGGGGGAGCAGAAGCAGGCGGTGATGACCCCTGAACACTCTGAAGTGATCTCGTCTCACAGTTAGGTTAGGTAGTGGAACTACCGCTTCTGAGTTCCGTTAAAAGGCCTCTACTCATCCTCAGGTGATGGTGAGAAAGTATTCCTTCACGGGCCACCTTGCGGTTTTCATCAAGTACGAATTTCACGTGAAAAAGTTAAGGCGCAGATAAGAATCATCGTCATTGGATATATACATTCTGAGATGGCATATATACTGAACGAGTTGGAATTGTCCTGAATTAAAATTCAAATGTAATTCTTGACGCAGTATACCTGTGACGATCGATACACACGAAAAAACTTCCAGAATTTTAATTTCAAACCTAAATTGTTCGTTAAAGTTGACATCAAAGGGCCAGAACTATTTTATTAGGCAATCGCACACATACATACAGATTAATCATCGTTCAGGACCGAAAATACCGCTAAAATCCACCGGTTTCATAACATTAAAAAGTGTCACTTCTCAAGTTACAATGAACAACTCGCACTCCGACGTAAAGGAGTTCCTAAGGTATAAAACACAAAATTTTTACGATTCGATGTCGTGCACCTCGCTCGGGATTCAATTTCAACTTCTTCATATGAGTTCATTGTTTCCACTAAGCTTCCTCACGTTTATTTATAAAATAAAATGAGTAATTTTACAAACTGAACGATGTTAATGCAGTATTTCTTACGTCGCACGACAATTACCGCTGAGTTGTATGAAATGTTATACGTAGAAGACATGAGAATTTCCAGTATAAGAAACGTGTTGGTGTTATAATTACTTTTTCTTAAGGCTAATAATGCACATTACCGTGAGATGTGTAAGAGTGGGAATAGTATAATCGTTTTTACGTTTTATTCGAACGCGCACAATCGCCCACACGCATAACTGAGAAAAAAAAATGCTAACTATTCTAAGCACTATTTTGTTTCCAAGGTTGCTCCAATATCCTTCCTTTTGCTGCTAGTGCGTCCTAAGGTTCAATTTAGGACCCATTCTGTTTCAACGCCGCCAATTGTACCATTCTGACTCGATGCGTTTTCGAGAATAAAAAATGTTTTCTCTTTTTTATCATAATCCCAGATTCAGCGTTAGATTTCCTAGAATGTCATTAAGGAATTACAACCGAACTTGCAGTTCAAAACTTGAAAATTATGTAGAAACAAGATTTCGAAAACAGTTGTACGTTAAGCGCATTTCCGAAAAACGTGCGAAGAAGAACAAAATTACACTTTGATTCTAAGAAAATTGGAACTTTCGAATTTCATTCATGTCGACTTTCAGGGATTTAAATCTATTGAAATAAGTACTCTTTCCTTTCGCTTTCTGGACTGAGTTTTCGTAAACAAAAACAAACTATGCCTATCAACAAATCAGGTAATCGGAACAAGGTGTAGCTCCAGTAGACAAGGTTACTGTGGCAATAATACCAAACGCCAAGACTGAAACGAGAGAGAAAAAAAATGAACTCCGGAGTTATGTTTGCGTTTCCCATTATCCGAGATTTTAACACATTTCGCTGAAAGGGCGGCAATAAAAACCCGGGGGTTTCTCGACTTCCTGTGCGGTTTCCTCAGGTATTGGGCAGCAGCTTCTTCGAGTGTTTTTACAAGAACTAAACCCCCATAGGAGCCTCCTCCCCCACCTTCCTTAAAAATCGGTGGAAACTGTCCTTTCGTCCCGGGACCCCGCAATATCCTCGGGATCACAACCACTTTACCTTTCCACGCGAGCTGTTTACTTTTCGGAGATATACAAGCCCACCCCCAATACTGTGGTAAATCATGTCAGCCAGTTTAAACAGTATCTAACGCTTTTCTTATTTTCTTCGACCGTGGGATCACAACAGAACACTGACAATAACTCACTATTTGATTTTGACTGTTACCATTCACACGCAAATTTAATTTCTTCTATCCCAAGCGGGGGACATAGATAAAATAAAATAAAATGGGACGTTTTCTGTCGAAAAGCTAAATAGATAATTATAGATGGATGTATGTACGTTAACAAAAGATAATTAATATGCTTTTATTGAGAGGGAATGTGTTTGCAACACGATATAGTTGGCAGTCGGTTTCAGGATAGATGCGCTGCTACTGCACAACAGGTAATTCATATGTTCTTGTTTCAAACATGAAAAAGAGCCTAAACCCGACACAAATTTCATCAAAGTTCTTGTTCCACATCTTCTTCCAATCCTATTCTATGATGAGGGCATTTTGAGTTATTTAGAAATTATTATGGCACCCGAGGTGGAGTTTTTCTATTAGCCAGCAGACATTTATGAAGCTGATGAAGAGGTTTCAACATCCAAAGAACTGAAATCGTGTTTTTTCCTTTTTTTTCCCCCCACATAGGTATTTCACATAATTACGATATGACGAAAAATGCTAGGACAAAGGGAAATCACTCATTGGGGATAAAACCGGGCAATAAGTACTGCACGTCGAACGCCTTCTTGTTTTTCTTCGTTCTACCGTAAAATATCAGTCCAGAAGGAGCGAATTCAGAATAACAGAAACACATTAAAAGGCCTTAAATCATCTCCCATGTCTACATTCATGTCTCTTGCAGCAGAACCCTGGATTTAGCCTGTAATGTCAGGTTGTCCGCGAGAGCGCAGCGCGACTAGTCGAGTGGAATATCTTTACACTTCAAGTGGAAATTGATAAATAGTGGAGGGCACTCATTTTGAATTCTAATTTGATTAGGGCATGAAGCACTGGTACGTAGTCACAAGGCTCAAGTACCACTCACCTAAGAAAATGAAAACAAATATTTGAAGGTCAGGATGGAAGAATATAAACAAAAACACAATGCTCCTTTCGAGAGGGCCAGGTTAAAAGCTGGCCAGTAAGAAACAGTTGAAACAACCTAGAGTAGGTTCTCCAACTCCAAAGATAGAACAAAATCCGTGTTGATTGTATACAGGGAGGGACCATTCAAAGTGACGGTTACGGAGGCACCTTGACGAAGACCACAGTTTCACGTTTACAATGGGGTTTAAGGTTTTGAGCTACCAACAGCATCTGGATCGTCTATATTTAAGAAGAAGATGAGATGGCCCCCGCAGAACCCTCGGAAGGCCTTCGGATTCTCTTTTGGAGAACTGATAACGTTCATTTTACGTCCGTTTAATAGCGGTATTTTACTTCCCTAAAGGCTGTAAAATTCCGAGGTCCTCCCCTGTGATACTTTATAAAAAGAGAAAAAAAGAAGCGCAGCTCCTGTCGATTTTTAATGTTTATTGTGGATTTATCTGAAATGAGAATCTCCTCAATAGCGGTCACCGGGTGTGAACGAATTGCGTTCCGTGCTCGGATAGACGGTTTATATTTAAATTCCTGTCGATCAGGAGGAAAACAAGACATCAAAAGCTTTGCGTCGACGATAAAAATCCTATAAAACAAACAGGCATCTCTCCGACAGCACGATCTCAGCTGTCTCCTGCCCGATCACCTCCCTCGAGCGAATGCCAACCAACTAACGAACAAGTTAATTATTAAATGCATGTAATTATTAATTATGAAAAGCCCAAAATATACCAATCGACAAATTATTTCTTTCGATGGTTCTTCAGGTAAGCAGAAATGACACCTTTCATGCCTAGGTATCGTGAAATTATCAGCAGCCAATTTTTTATCACACCCTGCCTCCGCCAGAAAAGTCGTATCAATACTAGAGCCTAAAAAGCGTCATTGACGGGCATTTCAGATTTGCCCTACTGCTAAATGGACGGCAGAATGTTTCGGAGTCTAGACATATTGAAACTGAAGTTTTAATAAAATTTAAAAATGTCCTTGTTTTAGGCCACAGGCATACAAATCAGGAAATATTCAGATAATGATTAATTATTTTTTGTCGATAACAAGAACGCAAACATTGGACATACAAATATATTTTTTTCATTCATTTTTTTTTAGACGACACAGGAAAATAATCGTATCTGTTGTTGTTAATAAATGGGAAGTTATATTTAGAAAATTAAAAATGGAGAATTCCTAATAGGAAACCTCAAGTTGTTGGAATTTACCGATACCTGCGTTTTTCCGTAAAAATTTTATTAATTTTTTATTCAGAAATAATGTCTGAAGAAGTGATACGTTGCAAAGAGAAGCTGCAATCTCGGTGGCGAAATGAACTACGTACTACCAGCGGACGTGCTCGGCCTTCGATACTAACGTAGCAGATTTCGTTTGTTTAAATCCCAAAGAGAACCTTTCCACCCTCTTTTCAGACCCTTCCTACTAAACTACCCTGAGGTGCCCATGTTTCTCGGATGTTTGGACTATACCTTGCTAAGTGAACGGTAAACTAATTTTTTTCCGGAGTCGAGGTCGATATTTGTGTGCGGGGCTCGTTTCCGGCTGCTCGGAGGAACCTTCGGGGGCTTCCGGTGTGGTGAATGATTTAACATGACAACAACTTTGTTTATTGAACAACACTATTCTTGCCAATAGAAAATTTGGAGACTTTGTTATCCGTAGTTTTTTGTAGTAGTTTTTTATACATTTTCCACTTGTAAGGATTTCTTAGGAAATGATGATATGATCGATACAGCACCATCTCATCATACACGCGAGCAAGGCATACGCATCACTTGAGAGCATTCATTACAATAAGATGCACATGCAGAGAAAATGTACACTTCATGAACCTAATCCACAGTCATTTTGAAAATTCCTCAGCTCACGAAAGATGGTAGGTGTCAACAGACGGGATCATGATCTATAAACAGAGCACCGAAGGCTGACACCGAAGATTTGGGGCTCTTCAAAGTGAATATATTTTTTTGTTCCTCGCCGCTTCAGGTGAGCCTAATCCTCCCCAGCCTCGTCACCCTCATAGCTGTGGTGATATAGGTTACTGCTCAGTAGAACGGAATGGGGTAGGAATCCGATGAGAGCTCTTAAGCCAACCCCTCATAAATTCCCAACCTATGTGCTCAGGTTATGCGCCTCGTTCGCGGATGACGTTGAAGGAATGCGGGTATGGAGTGGCTCCAGCTCGCTCCTCTGTACAGTGTATCCGAGAATGGTCGTGGAAGTTAAATATTTAATATCGAGTTTTACGAGAAACGGGAGGCCTCGCTGGATGTTTATCGATGAAGGTATTTATTGGATCGATGCCTTCGTCCTCGAGGGATCAGAGTGAAACAGGAAACGCTATCACGTTGGGTAACTGGAGGAATTCGTGACGTGCAGATCATTCCTAACCAAGCAGCCTATGGCTTCGTCGAAATTGCAACAATTCAGTCTACCACTCGCCCCGTCTAACTGAACTTTTCAACGAGTACCGTACATTCCTGTGAAGGGGGAATATTTTGAGTATCTTGGGATTTACGCGCATACCATAGGTCGGTTCCAACCAACAAATCAAATTCAGAACAACTGCGCTCTACAGTCTGCTTTCATCCTCCTCAAATACCCTCACATCACTCCAGACTCCATCAGGAACTAGGATGGTTGAGCTCAACAATGTTCAGCTTGGCTCAATGCCACACTGAGTCAGGTTGGGTTCCGAAAATGGCACTTTTAAATACTTTTGAACAATGCAAATCATTTTTCGCCAAATGATCAGAGGTTGTGCGATTTCCAAGAAGGTATGGTGAAAAAACTGCGTGTGTCGGACACTTGACTTACGCTGAATTTGAAAGTGACAAAATTATAGTCGATTTCATCGAAGATTCGAGGGCGACGGGCGATTCTGCATTCCGATCAATTACCGTAACCACCTCATTACATCCAACCTGCGTGTATCTCAAAACGGCTTTTTGGAAAGAGTAACCTACACGAAAAGAAAATGAGGGAGAGGGGGGTGGCAATTTAGAAAACACCTCTCGAGAGATGGGTATCCGATGAAATTAAGGTCAAACGGGGTGTACGTGTTAGACCACCCAAGGGAAGGTGTGAGCGGACAAGTAGTTACGTGGTAATTGTCGTGTCAGACAGTCAATCAGAACCAACTTCAACGGTTTAATATGTTAATATGGGGGCCTCCAGCCTCTTCGTAGGCCCCCCTAAAGTCCTTTATAATTAACTTCACTCCCTTCTTGAATGGAATGCAACCCCCCTCCCCGGTCAGTCTTCTCTAGGCCACCGTTTTGGTGAACCGCTCGAGCGTTAATTCTACAGGGAGTTATAAATCAGCGAGAACACAATTTTCTCACTCCGGAATTTCCCTTCATTTCCCTTTAAAAGTTTCTCCGTTGAGTACATTACATTCCAGAACTACTTCGTTTCTGAGAAATTACAGAAGTAGGGTGGGCTAACATTTTCATTGCGGTGGAGTGATTGATTTATTTTCGGTTTTACGGGGGAAATGACGCAACAATACATAATCGATTGACATGAAAATACACTGCTGAAAGCTGATCAACGACAAATCTATTAATCTGTCATTTAACCGGAGTTACTACGCAATTTTGCTCAATGACCTCCTTGCGGTAGTAATGCAATAGTGCTCGATTAAATCATTATTCAACAATGATTCTAGGGAGTTCAAAACGTCAATTACATCTTCCTATGTACCTATGGACCTCAAAATCTTCTATGTATCTGTCTATTTCTACAACTCTAAAAAGAGGTAGTCTGAATAGTCACGCCAGACTCCTAAACGGCTAAAAAGTGCTGAAAGGAGGAACTCGCAGTGGTTGAAGACGCAATTCTGTTTGAATGACTTAAATTTAATTAAAATTGCACCGAAATAGAAAAACTGAGTTATTTATTACTGCATAAATGGGGCTGAGTTAAGAGTGCATCTCATTAAGGAGCCTTTAAGAGAAGGCGGAGAACTTTCATTTCTCAGGCTAGTATCCTCCTCTGCTTGTCTCCTTTGGTGGTTTGACATAATACTCAATGAATAAACCATTCTCCTCGTGAATCCCTCATTTTGTCCGGAAAAACACCGCGCCAATAATAGTTTCACCTGTCACATCCACACTCAGCTTTTGAACGGAAGATCTTTTCTTTGGGAAAAATGCCTTTGGTAAAGTTGTTTCAAAAACCTTTTTTCGCGTCTAAAAAGTAATTGGGGCGAGAAATTTGACTTGAACGTACAAACGGCAGGTAATGACTGCTTTGTTTTGGTAGCGCCTTATTTGAATTCCTGATTGAGGGGACGTTAGCATTTTAAAGGGCGTTCCGCCGGCTCTTTTCTAAACTATTCCGGCGCTTTCAGTAGAATCTCAAATCCCGGTCTCCCTTCTTTGTGCAGTACGGGATGAGGCGTGTGGTTTTTGTGTTAACGCTTTCAGTCGTGTTCGTGGCGGATGAAGAACCCAAGTGAGTGTTAAGTGCCCTTTATAAGATGTTTCGGTAGAAATGTTCATTAATTCAGTGAGGTAAGTTGTAAATTCGAGAGTTATGAACATGGCATGTATAGAATAGAACTGGTGACCTGTACCCAAATTGAAACTAGAAGAAGAGACGTAGGGCATGCAGACCTAGGTAGAAAATATTTAAATTATGAGGAAAATAGATACTGGGAAAGTAGGGAGAGCAAAGAAAATGGACAATATGCGAGGAATGAAATCACTTGCTCCTTCAACTAACCATACTTGTATTCTTTAGAGACTCAATATCTATTTGATGATAAAATCAAGGGGTGAAAAGTCGAAAAAGATGGATAGTCGTACTTAAGAAAGAATCCCAAATCCTTGTAGGTTGACCGAATTCGCAAGAATTGCTTCCTGGTCTCCTAAAAGGTGGGCTCCTTGCGTATGTGGATTCATAGCTACTTGACTAATTTAGAGCTGATTTACTTTATTCATACACTCATGCACACACTCCCATTGATAATTTTTCTCAAATTGCATTTTTTGCATTTGAAAACATCCGATTCATGGTAGAATGCTTGCTGTAAGATCCACCTTGTCTCTGCTGTTTTCGATGGTGCCAAGACGTATCAACTGGGGTGGAAGGTCAAGTGTATCAGCTGCAAATGAGTCAAGTCACAACATTTATCTACTTCAGGACTTGAGGAGGGAAATGTGCCAGGGTTGTAGGTACCACAGAGCTCCTGTATCCTAGCCGAGGTCGGTAAAAAATAGTCGTTGATGCTTTACGGTTTTTTTTGATACCTCATCATTCAAAAACACAACCTAGAGGCTTTGTATGAGTAATAACAGAACTATACATTTATACTTCCGAAGACGCAACGGCGATTTGAAAAGAGGAGATCTGAAGAAACGCAGAGTGGTGTCCTTCACCTTTCGACCAGAACTTTTCAAAATTATGCAGAATATGGCGTGAACTGGTAGTAGGGCAGATTCCGGTGTAGGAATAGCAATTTTCTCCAACTACACAGATCAAAATCGAATATAATACCGACAACGTTTTTCCATCCCTAAGCCATACAATGTTGAGTGTACCAAACGTTTATCTTCTACGAGGTCTAATCTTGGTAATTGATCAGAAGAACTCCAAGAACGTGAGATTGTTGTTGAGTTTGGAGAGTGTTGCTTTGGCGGTGTGGGTGGCAACTCAACTTCGTGCGGTAGGTAAGAGGTTGGAAGATGAAGTCATCCCCTGGAAGCGCTACAACCTATCATTAGCTCCGCCCCTTTCTCACCTCTGGGCCCACAGTTTAGTACTACTAATATATATACTTTCAAGGTCTTGTTCGATTCTATTATTAGCCTACAGCGAACCATTCTTCTCATCTGTATCGCGGCTGTGTCCAGGTAGAAAAGAGAGGTATGCCCGTTCGGTCAGAGAACTTAAGTTACGCCGTAGGCGGCAGACACACAAGCACCTGAATGAGCGACGAAAAGTAGAATATTATGCCCGTTTTTGTCAATGTACAAAAACGATTTGATTTTCACTTTATTTTCAAGAATTTTAAATGGACCCCCTCGTACAGCAATTTGGGCACTGTAACAGAATCTTTGTATGTCTTCCTTCATGTTTGTTTACTATTCTTATTGTAATAATAACCTTCTATTCATACAAAGAATATGATCTTTCCAAAATATACTTTGAAAATGTGTTTTTAAAGCGGTTATGGTCGAAATTTTAGTCGTTAATTGAGATTAAAAAAGGGCTTTCAAGCTATTCAGGGTCATAAGCGTGTTAGGTAAAATTGTCTACCATAGTCTGGAAGCCGAATCGATTCAATTCGATTCGTCGAGTGTACGGACGAAAAAGTGTATTTTTTAATGAGGGTATAATTTTATGGGATCTAGAAACGTGGGGGTGACACTTTCCACGTTCCGGTTGCGGAACATCGTGAGAGGTTATGAGCCAAGAAGGATACATTTGAAAATAGGTACTTGAATATTCTACCTGTTTTCAAGCAAAGTGAATCTCTTCGATTCGCCCAAAAAAAATTTCTTGGTGTTTCAGATCAAAATAAGCAAACGTCCGTTTGCTTCAGCCCTCAGTCGTCCACGCCGTTTTTGGTTGTAGGAAATTTTCTACAAATCAGAAATTCGGGTCAGAGACCAGTTTCCTACTCTAGTTGGTCCTCGAAACTTTCAGTCCAATCGGACGTATGTAAATCGGTGTATTATGAAAAATGGTTTTTCGAAATTTTCAGCGATCTAGGCATGCCGGGTATCATTTTTGAATAAATTTTGGACGTTGAATCCAATGAGATGGATCCCGGAACGATTGACGCCTACTGGAAGAAGTCATGGGATCTATCTACCTATTTTGAATATGTGTTTTCGAGATTTCTGGTATCTAGGCGTGTGGGGTATCATTTTCCACTAAAGTTTGTACGCTGAATCGATAGAAATGAGTCCGGGACACATACTCACTGTTTTCCCCAATTTTCTCCATGCTCCTGATCCGGGGAATAACCAACCCCCTGTGATGTCCCTATGAAGCAATACATAAGATTGAGATTGTATTGATGCGCCTACTGAGTCGTAGGCGAATAATGTGAAAGGATTGAAGATGAAATCGAGTCCGTTGGAGGGACCGTTAAAATAGCCCGGGGTATTTTGGAGAGCGGGAGGCCGATTTGCGAAAGACCCAGGAAGTGAAGAGTTGGAAAAGAGTCGCTCGTCTTGCCAGGTACGTTTCCCGGGTGTTGAAAATCGCTAAACACTACCCACCGCGTGTGGCATCTCTGTGGAACGTTCTAGTGACCAATTTACATTTTGAGGCGGTGGGAGGGCGTGTACTGCCTCCGGGCGACTACGACGGCCGGTCTTTACACGTTCATGCTCCTTGCATGAAGACTTCACGCCGTGACCTATGTGGTAAACTCTTCAAACCACCACTCTCTTCCTCCTTTCACTGAAAAAGTGAATTGCGCAACAGTCAAACATCTCCTAAGAAGCCTCAGCATTGGCAGAGTCCACTAAAGAGCAACGATTGGTGAGATTGATCTAGTTTCTATCGAACCAAGAAACAGAAATGTACAGAAAGAGTGCTTGATCGTCAAACGAATAGAAGGAAGGCACCGCGAGGTCCCCGAAAATGGTTCTCAATATTTTTCTTCTAAATCGAAGACAAAGTCGAGTCTTCGTGGCCGTGATTCTGGGTTAAATTAATGAAAACTGTTGTTTCACTCGCCTAGGTCCTCGAAATCCATCTTGAAGCGATATACAATCCCTCTGAATGCGGACATCGGCCAAAAATAGACATAGGCCCCGGTCCGCCGAGGCTTCCACTTTTACAATAATTCAAAATCAATTCAAATGTCCGTATATGGGTATTTCGAAAATTGGATAATTAAAAGAATAATCTTTGACCTGCCTTCTTCTTCTAACTAGATTAGTTATCTACTTTCAATCATGAGACCTCAATTATATTTTTTCCTAGGCGAGCGGGGTTTACGAATGACAGTTTTGTAGAACTGATAGAAGATAAAACATAAATTTTTCACCAAGCTTTTTCTATGCTTGATTAGACATTTCGGAATCCACATTCCATAAAAGACCGAGTAGTCAGGGGCATCTTTGAGATGTATTGTTTCGATAAGATGATGAAACGTACCAAAAGTACGTACGTGCGTACATAGGTACGCAGTTAAACAGGAACGATCGATGCATGAAGTCCCTTAGTTTACTCAAAAAGTTTCCTTCTCCCTCCAACACCAAATTTTGAGTCAACACAGTGACATTGACTAAGGTAGCAACCGTGCGAAACGGGGGACGATGTAAATTACCTGGTGCTAACACAATCTTAAGTGACAGGATGTGATTACAGGTGCACACAATATAATGAAGGCTCCTACCACCTAAGAAGCCTCCGCCTGTCTTCGTTATTAATGAACGTTGGCCAGATTTGAAGGATGGTCTTCAGATTGATGTGAGTCGAGTTGATTAAAAGTGACTTTACGCGGAGAACCTTTTGATTAAATGAGACATCGGTGGGGTCGGTCCAGGCACCTACAGGCAGCTAAGTATTAGAGGTTTTGATTAAACATTCTCGTGGGACGCGGTTGAACGAGGAGGTCCTATCCAGGGCTTGTCGCCTGAAGACATCCTCTCAGTTCCTAAAAGACGCACCCCATCTTATGAACAGATCAATGAACTGTTCCACAATGAAATGAAAAAAAATTGACTATATATGCCTTCGTATATGCATTTCTGTTTAAATGTTAATTATTCTTGAAACAATTGTCATGCAGTTATTTCCATGCATGAAGAATATAGATGTGAGAAGAGAAGAGTTTTTTTTTTTTTTTTTTTTTTTTTTCCTCTGTTTATTAGAATTGCACCAAGTTATAAACTTATTAGCAATATTTTTGTGACTTAAGTTAACTAGGTTACATCTTCAGCCAAGGTACATTGCTTAGCTTTTAATTATTCTAACAAATGATTTTATCGTCATTGCATTAGCGAACTAGTTCATGTGGTTTCGTGCGTTTAAGCCTTCTGACGAGATCATTGACGTCAAGAAGTCGAACAGCCTCTTCGTTGACATGATCTTGTAGCCTTTGGAGATGGGCAGCTGCTTGAAGCCTGATGGTTTCGTTTACTGTCTCGACTTGTAGGTCATGGTGTAACCGGTCGTTTCTGAAGTACCACGGAGCGTTCGTGATGCACCTAAGTACCGTATTTTGGAATCTCTGTATCATGTCTCGATTGGTTTGAGCGGTGCAGCCCCACAACTGCGCTCCATAAGTCCAGACTGGCTTTAGGACTTGCTTGTAAAGGATCATCTTGTTGTGGACGGACAAATTTGATTGTCGCCCCATTATCCAGTACATTTTTCTGAATTTGAGTGTCAGTTCATCCTTTTTCTTTTTCACGTGGGCTCTCCATCTGAGCCTCGCGTCGAGCGTCATACCGAGGTACTTAGCTTCATTGGCGTATGGAACCACTTTGTTGTTGAGATGAGTTGGAATGTGGCTAACCTTTTTGTTGGTAAAGTCTACGTGCACCGACTTGGCCTCATTTAATTTAATTCTCCACCTTGCTGTCCATTCTGCAATTTGGGAGATTGAGAGGTTAAGTTTTGTCATTGACTCTTCATTGTTGTTTCCCACAGCCAAATTGTCATGTCATTGGCGAAGGTCGCCGTCGTGTTTTCTTCATTTTCAGGAAAATCACTGGTGAAGAGGAAATACAAAGTGGGCCAAGTACACACCCCTGTGGCATGCCAGCATTGATCATTATAGGTTCTGAATAGGCATCTTCGTGTTTTACGCGGAAATATCGATCTGATAAATAAGATCTTAAAAGCTGTGCATATTTTTGTGGTAGCATCTTTTGAAGTTTATGATTGAGCCCTTCGTGCCAAACTTTGTCAAACGCTTGCCTAACGTCGAGGAAGATGGCAGAGCATACTTTCTGCTCTTCAAGAGCTTTTTCAATGATAGAGGTTATTCGGTGAACTTGATCTTGATGTTTGCTTCTGAAGCCGAATTGGTGTTTCGGTATCAGGTTCCGTTCGGAGACAACCTGAATCAATCTCTTATAAAGGAGCTTTTCGAATAATTTTGATAACACAGGCAAGAGGGAGATGGGCCTGTATGACGCAGGTTCTTCCTGAGGCTTCCCTGGTTTAGATATCATAATTACCTCTGCTATTTTCATCAGTTGTGGCACATGAACCATGGATGGATGCATTTATAAGTTTTGTAAGCCTGGCAATGATCTTCCTCGGCATTATTCAGAACTTCCTCTGTGATGAGGTCATATCCTGGTGCTTTCTTGGGATTGATCTCAGACTGAATTGTCTTCTGAACGTCATTGATTGTGACTAGAGGGATTCTTAGCTCTGATTCAAGGGGTAGGGGCTCCTCTAGAGGTGGCTCACCTGGGGTTCCCTGATTAGATGTGAAAAGGAAGAGAAGAGTGATAAGAGAAGAAGAAGAAAGAGAAGAGAAGAAGGATATGAGGTGTTTCATAACAAGTTTGAAGCAAGTTTATTCGACGTGAGAAGCAAAAATACAACAAATTTGGATGATTCGATTGAAGGATGAAGCTCCCACCCTTCAGGAAAATGTTTCGAAGCGAGCCTGGACTCACCTCTTATTTGAATGGTCACAAGAATCCAACATTTTCGCTCACACTCCAATTGGTCCGGCATTATTGTTATTACTTCCATCATCATAATACTTATTAATTAATTTTTTGCGATTGTAAAATGTGATCATCTATAATAGAGGATGGCCAGGCAGCTTGATGAGAGCGATAGTACGATGGGAGACTTTAAGTGGTGGTGCTCACTCGCATTAAGATGAAAGGGTCATCCTTTTGACAACATTCACAGTCCTTGAGGACTCATCATGATCCTCCGCAAGCCCCCATGTGAGGTCCCTACGCCTCAGTTAACGGGTTTTACATTGCACAAATCCTCGTAACAAAAAAGACATATTCTTTACCTCCAGGTTAAGCTCCTAACAACGGGTTCTATCTTGTTAAGTAAAAATCTTCTTCGAATATACTGCGCCACCCGTTGAGCCCCTGGCGCCACAACATAGTAGCATGTTGTGTCTGGTACCGAGGATCATTATCACCTGTTAACTCGAGGGTATTTAGCCGGTTGTTGTGTGAGCTTCCGCCACCACGAAAGTGATCCTCCGCTAGGGTTAACACCTCCTTATCGGCACCACTCATCATTCTAAGTGGATGTAAAAAGAGAGTACCTAGCTCTTTACCTGGAGAAACGAGGGAAAATAGGCATCAAGTCGTTCCACTTCGGGGGTGCAATTTGTGAGTGACACTCCGGTCAAGAAATAAGTCAAAGACGTCACCAAAAGTCGCCAAACTACCAAACTAGAACGTACTCGAGTCGTTTGATGTTGAGCAATACATCCAGGAATTATTTCTGTTCCTCAACTTTACATAAATATAAATTTAATGAATAATAAAACTCCCCAAAAAAATGGAACCATTACGTTATTTGAGTCACTGATCACGAATCGCAACTGAGCCAAAACTGTTAAATCTCATTGTTACAGTACTTCTTTCAGATTAAAATTTTCATTTAATTATTTCAGACCGTAAAAAGAAACCCATTTCTAAATTGTTTGCTATTGCATTACTACGTTTCGGATTGAGTAGATTCAAAATTTGAAACGTCCGCCTACCAAAAACAGCATTTTAGGTGCTCAATAGACCCTAATTGCGCCTGATTCATTTATCAATTTTGAGACAGACTGTGGGTGATAAGGTGTTTTCAAAATTCTTGGGAGGCTTCAAGTGAAGGAGTCATTTCTAAGTCAATTTCGGACGCTGAATTGATTGAGATGGATCCCGGATTGATTGCCATACACCAGGAAAAGGTAAAAATAATTTAAAAAATAAGTTTCAGCGTTTTAACATAAATTAATATCTTACAATGCCACTCAGAATTGTTTTTTCCTATAAGTCCGTAAAAACGCAAAACCAATTTGCAAATTTCCGGCCGGCCTCTATTCTGATTTTTTTTTTTTTTTTTTTTTGCCTTTTTTATAAAACCTAAGGGTTTTTGAATCATTATTGTTTTCATGATAAATCGTTTCTCAATTCACTGAAAAATGATTGTGCACAAAGAAACTCGGCTACGCGAGTTCAGCCATTATACACACTCACGATTCCAAGGTTCCTTTCCCCTTTTATTTCTGACGCGATCCGCATAGCTTGACATCCTTTAAAGTACGGATTAGAGTAATCCCGCAGTTTAAGTCCGGCAGTAAAAACTTCCTCTCCGTCGAGGCAATAAAAATATTGGAAATTCTCGCTTTTTTTACAGTCGGTTGACCGCTCGGGGAAACGAGGTGGTCCCGAGGAACAGACGATAACCATTGAGCTGTTTAGTTTCCATACATCAGCTGACGGTAAATCTGAGCGACGAGACACCGCATTTCCTTTTTATTTCAAGGACTGGGCGGTAATAGATTTCAACGCCCTCGGAAATTATTCTGAAATGCTGAATGAATGTGGCGAGGCATAAAACATGTCACGTAATTTCCACAAAATCACCATTCCTCATATAAATTTATTGGACAACGTGAAAATGCGGTGGTTGACACTGTTACGGCTACTCAGACTTTCAGAGAGGATATTTTTACACTACGTAGAATGTACTGTGTCTCCCGCGATTCAATAAATGCATTGAGGAACACTTGATTAAAAAACTCAACTCCTGGTAATCTCTCAGCAGTTTCCTAGGGCTCGAAAATAATGTGAGAATAGGTAGGAGGAAGGTTCTCGAGGAGGGTTTTGCTTGAGGATGAAATAAATAAATAAATAGATTAAGAATTCAAGGTTGCCAAAGCACGGGAAACCTCATGGGTGTGCGATAGTTCACCAGCTCTTGGCTCCCTCATGATCGACTTTGCATACAGAAATTGAATGACCTATTGTTTCTCAAACCATCATACGTTTTCTTGTGAAAATCAAAGAAATATATTATCAATGTATTTATACTATATTTAGACAATTTATACAGAATGATTTTGTATATTATTTGTACACCCGTGAAAAAAGCAATGTTGTGAGGACTTTCTTCGGCCCACCTATAACAGTTCATGTTGGCTTTAAAACCTTGAATTCCTTTGATAATTAGGAAAGTATTCCTAAACAGTTGAATAATAAGCTACAGAGAGGCGGAGGCGTGTTAGGACACCTTGAATTTTTATGACAGGGTGTAAAATGGTTAACTTCCAAGAAGCGGTCACTCTCATATATTCCAAGGCTCCTGTTTTATGGTATTACGCCCAAACGCGGCATATGATTCTGTATCTCAAAGGGGGTTATTTTAGCTGATAACGGCCGAGTTTGATCTACTAATTTACAGAGCTTTCAGAGTAAACTCACCCACGATTAAAAGTTAGAAAAGGGGTTTTTACTATCGTGAATAGGAGTCTTGTTGACCGTTTCAGTTTGTGCAGCCATTAGTGAGATCTCCTCTTTTATAGGTGTTTCGCTTCCCACACAACGTTTTTAGTTCTTTTTCGTCCGGCTATATCATTTGAAAAACATTCATGGAACACTATGCCGCGCAATTAATACATCCGCGGTGGGATTACAGTGTATGAGATATCTTCCTTCGTGGTTCATCAATTTACCGCAGTTGTGGTGCTCAAACAGGGAGAACATCGTCGAATGAAAAACCGCCGTTACTCATGGACGCAATAACTGTCTTCGTACTAACGTGCCTCCGTCATGTAATCCAACCCTTGGTCAGGTCGTTTAACGACTGAATGAACTATACAACGTGAGTGTATTTTCAGAGATTGATGCTCAGTACTCTTTATAGGTTTGGAATCCGGTCGTATAAAGGTCAACCAAAAAAAAAATGTGTGATTGTGAAAATATAGAGACTTTTGAGACGAATTTGTACAGCTTTCTTCTTGTAAGTGCCGCAATCCTACAATTCAGCTTACATCTTCTTCAGAAGTCGGGATAGGAAAGACAGATGAAGACCTAAATAGGGTATAGCCAGGAGATCACAATTATATTACGAGGTTTTTCGCCAGTGTTTGTGAATTTGTAATCGAAGATAGTTGATGGGTCAACCCAGATAGCGGGGAAAGTCAACCATTGGGGTCATGTCAAAAGTTATGGGGTACGGATTTCACCTCTTTCGGTCAAGAATTAAATGGGGAAAAAACCGAAATACTACAAATACATACAATACAAGTACTACAATACAGAAGCAACTAAGATCCAGGAAAATCGTATTTAAAAATTAAAATTTTTACGTATAGGTGCATTGTATGCGTCGATAGGGATGAATGCCGGAAAGGAAGAACTTCAGTTAAAATGGATAGTAAAACCAATTTTGTTTTCTGCGAGAATGCAAGAATATTCCATTTTTTCACATGGATAGGTCATTCTTAAGACCAGGATCATGAAGGAAATGGGGGAAAAAGTGGGTGTGTAGTGTCCCGGACTCAATTCAATCGATTCAGCGTCTAACATGTAGTGGAAAATGATACCCCACACACCTAGACATTTTTTGCATGAAAACATAGGTTGATTATTCAAGGAATAACCAGTCAAAATGGAAGAAAATATGTTACACTCTGGAACATACTCAAACAGCTTAATTTTACGCCACAAAACATCGATTTCGGGGTCTGATATACTAATTTTTGTGGACTTGTGACTGAAGGTGGAAGTCATGAGGTTCAAACGCGATTTTTACCAGTTCGGAATTTATTCTAGATTCTCCACAAGACGCGAGAATCCTCCTGCACCTGCCTTCATTTCATTGAATAATCCCCAAACCAACGCTCTTACGACGATCGCTAAGTCTCTCAATTCTAAATGCTTGAATCGTTGATCAACTAGATATTCTTTGAGGAACTCAGTTTTTCGAATGTTCTTCAGCGAGGCTCAGGCATCATCCGCAACATTCGGCCTTGGAGGTGATATTTAATAACACGTTGTAAGAGTCAGAGCCTCCACCAAGTTTCCGACTACCATTTTTAAAAGCAACTCGAAAAACGAACAAGTAGACGGCGAAGAAGGGAAGATTGAGAGATAAGGAATCTTCGGTGTGTGTGTCATAGGGGAGGAATGACACGGCGACTCTATCGAATGACGGACAGACTCTAATGGGCATCATCCCGAAAGTGACTGAGCGTCTTGCGCTGTTTCTCACGCTCACCACAAGCCGTCTCACAAGCCACCTTTTCAATTAGATACAGGTACATTTCCAACAGGTAGCCCTCCCTCCCGGTACATTAAATACATTATATACTCGCGCCTTTTTTTTCTGCTGCCCATTTGAGGAGGTCCTCGAAAACGTGAGAAAGCCTTAAGAGATATCTCGGTAATGGTTTCGGCAGGTCGAGATTCCTGTAATTTTCCTTTTAGGAGCGTCGTCAGTTCGACCTGACGGTAATACAGTTTAATTGTGGTATGCTGGAAGTTTTGGACAACCTTCGGATTTGAAAACGCTGTATCACGTTCTTTGGGACCAGAATGAACACGGCGTCAAACGTATGAAGCTTATACACTTTTTTCACTAAAAAGGAAACCCAAAACGTTGTGATAAATGCGACATTAATTGCTGTCAAGCCCCGAGAAACGAAAATTATGATCGAACTCGTCGAGTCACTTGATTAATGATTAAAATAGATTGCAGCTGGCATCAAAAATTATTAATGCACTTCTTACAGCCTGGAAATCGCACGTCGGGGAATTTCGGCATTTTCCACTCGTAATGCAATTAGCTGAAGATAATCAAATATACCTACTCCTTCAATACGTGAGATAGAAAATGATCGCAGAGTTTTCACACACGAAAGTTTTTTGCTTTTCATATTTTTTTAGTGTTATTATTACCTTTTTTTGTAATGTTTTATTTTTATAAAATTTATCAGGAGGTAGAAGGTTCATGCCGGTAATTGCGGTACCGTTTCCAATCAATCACTCCTATTCTTGATCTCCAGAGGATCCCGCACCCATCAGCATTCATCACAGACATGAAATCATCATCAAATGACATGAAATCTAATTTGTGCTAGAAGAAATTTTTAAGGCAAATTTTAATTTCAATTTTGGTTGTCGAGAGTGCTTACGATGAACACAAATTCAGTTCAAAAAGAATAATTGTGAATTCGGACCACCCCATCAATGCAAGATTAATTGAAAATACGTTTAGTTGATGTGATCGCCACACGTAAGAACCAAGAACAGAGGTTCACATCGGAGATGGGAGACTCAAGATTTTATCTAAAACGTTTCCCCAAAGGGAAATATCAGTAGGTAGTCATCAAACTGTCCCTGTGGTCTTATTTTGGTCATCGCCTGTCACCATCTCCGTCAAGATCGAGATGTCTTTTTCAACTGTTCGACGTCCACAAATATTTGATACATCGATTTTCACCAAGAAGCCCTGAGATATTTCCCTCAGGAAGAACTGATAATTTCTAAGAAATCAGGAATATTTATGTTGGGTTCACCAGGAAATCAATCGACAAGACAATCCACTGTTACCCAATTCTTGAAGTGCCCTTGAAAGTGAAACTCAATCAAATTTGGAACGGTTGCAAACAAAATTTGAGACTCCAAATCTCCTCTTGATGTTGATGGAGCAATCACATATTGATAGACAACGGATCATGAAACATCCTTCTTCTAACAAAGGCACTAGAGGGTTTGGTGAGATGGTGAGAACCCCTTCAACGGCTCGTTCGTTTTTGTTCCTGTTTCCTTCAAGTGCCTACTTGCCACAAGAGCCAGAACACAAAAACCACACGAAGGGACCATTTCGAATTTAGTTTGATGAACCTGGCCATGGAGGCACTCAAAAAGAAAACAGATACGAGGAAAAAATACTAGAAGGTTAGTAATGTTGATCGTTACATTGTAGTTAGGTTTAGCACGTTTGCTCTGGTGAGTTGGTTCTTGAAAGGTTAAAAGAAAGGGCCAACTCATAAATTGATATGGGATGGGCGAGGTGGGGTCGGAGCTTAATAATGTTATTACACCTCCGAGGGTAGTCGTTCTTTTTGTAGTGAAGAGGCTGAGCCCTGAGCCAGAGTCTGGGCCGTCTTTTTCCTTCCTTGGAGATGATATTCATTAGGGGGTAATGGTCCTCGGAAGGCAAGGTGCCGGTCGAAAACTTCAGGTCGGTGATTATTAATTGCAGGTAGAGGGCGAGCGTGTGGGTGAATGTGCGCAGGCTAGCACGGTGGTCCTACCCACCTCCGAGCTAATGACCCAGGAGGCACGCCCTCCGGTGTCAACCTCATCGCCTCATCTTCCTGGAGTTGGAGCTCATTCCCGTGGCTGGAGCCTGGAGAACGTCCTCTTTTCCAGGAGGAAGTCGTCCGACAGCTCGAGGTAATCGACTCGCCCAATAACGTTCAATGCTCCGCTAAGCCTTGAAACGCGATCGAGTCGCCACAGAAGTGAACCGAGCTCTGGGATTCCCACCAACTCTGGCTAACGACCCAGAGCAACGGCTGGAAGTGAAGGTAACTGAATCTCCGGCCGCGAGGAATTGCTTTGTTTGGACTCTGCAGGAGCTGATTCAGCTTCACATTGAAAAATAGAGGATTTCTTCATAGAGATCAAACTGATCGGGATTTAGTATTAAAATCATCATTATTTCTACAATATCATCTGAACTGAAAGTACATCTCGATCCTGGAAGAACATGCGTCATCGAGGCCCCAAGAGGGTATTGAGAGAGTATTGAGAGAGGCAAACAAATCGAAAATTTCAGTCTTCACGAAAAAGTCAGATCCATACCCTTCCTGCTACCAATGATGAGACCAGACTAGAGGAAGAACAAAATAATGCCTTAATGAAAGGATCCTGATAAATGTCAATAAAACGTAATTTTGATTTTAACAGCACCTGCTCATGAATTCATTCGATATAATCAGTTGACTTGGCACAACAGGATACTAATTAGATCACATTTATGAAACGGCTGACGAGAACTCAAAATTTTCCCATTTCATAGCAGAACTGGGGGAGCAAACGAAAATTCAAATTAATAGTCCGTACAATACGTACACGTATTAGAGTAATAGCCAGTTGCGTGTAAGAGGTTTTTGAACAGATATTCCAATTTTATGAATCAAAAACTTTTTTCCTCTTCACGACTCACCTTTTTGTTCGCATCACCTATTCACCCTACACCTACCTGAGTGGCCTTCTCATCGACCGTGTTTACCTATTTTTCTTCTTTCGGGAGTTTTTTTGTGTTGTGTTCTTTCACTTCAACCCCAGCTATTCCCACTACTCGGCTGCCTCTTAGATCTTTTAAGTTGCTTATTGAGTCATTTCCCTTTTGTTAGGCTCCACTTGACGGTTTAACAATGGAAAAACACAAAACGTGTGCTCCCACTCTCATATGAGCCTGCGAACAAGAATAATGAGCTGCCGAGAGTTTCTTTTGACAGGTTTAGTTTCCCTTACGCCTCACAGGATGAGGGTGTACATATTCCGCGATCAGACAAATGGTGAAAGGTACAAAATACTGATTTCTGACCATCGTGTGGAAATTTGTGGAGCGAAGGATTTACAGGAAACTACATGTTCACATGAGTTACATTACATTATAGAATTTTTTTCCATCTCTTTCGTGTGGCCAATCCTATATTATTGATCTCCAAAAAGTTATAATTAGAAAAAGATAAGAGTACCCATGTTCTGAATGGCCCGGGAATGCATAAAAATCTAAAACAACATTAAAATGCGTCCAAAAGTATTGGAAAATGATACACGACACGCCAATGGTCCCCAAAAACTGGAAACCCGATTTTCAAATTACCCATTTTTCACCTTATCCCCGTTTAGATCGAATGGGCTGAAAATAGGAAAGGCACAACTAATAGAGTTCAAATAATGTTCATGCACAACATTTTTGATCTTTGTAGCCATTTTGAATGATTTCTTTACAGCTGACGGACAGACTTTATGTATTTTTAATGAACCCACATTGAAACGTTAGAAGTAAGAATTCGGGCAAGTTTTTTTGTACTGCGACGAGAATAGATTGACACTATGGAGATCCTCAGAGGAATATTTCCTCAACCAAACGGTTGGACCAAAGACAATGTCATCAACCATCGTGGAATTATTTGATTTATTTTTATTTGAATTGCTTTCGAACAATAAAAGCATTGATTAATGGATCATTGATTATCATTGATTGATCAATGGATCGTAATGAGGATAATCAAAAATCTATAAATGTTTTTGAGATTTCAAAAAATTTTTTATTCAAACCTTGCTCAGAGTTCAAGGAATATTAGTAAGAACGTACGAGACTACAAATGAAGGTATTTTTGATGTAATATGCTAAGCTGTCAATAATGGTTTACAAATGAAGACAACATTTCATTATGAGCCAATGAGCATCAAAGAGCATTACAGTTGTTGTAACTTTTGGGTTGTATCGCACACTTTTTCGAAAGCCAAAATGTGTCCGCCAACTGAATACTTTTTGAAATCGAAACCGCTACAAGGAGCGTCCTGAATCGCTGTATCATCATGTTCGCTCAGGTTCTCGTTGCGGCTTCACACTCTGGTGGGGAGAAGCGTGTGAGGAGACGTTTTTAGAAAAGAGAGAGAAAAAAAAGAGAATTCGGCTCGGTTGGTGGTCTATGGGAAGTTGTTATAGTGGATTCACGGATTCGTGAGTTATTGTTCTTCGGCGGTGTAGCTTGTGTAGTTTATAAGCGTGGTTGCGCCGGTGGTCCTTCTCTCGCTCGGTTATGGAACAAGCGATCTGATTGGTCCGTGGAAGGTCAGCCCATTGGTCACTCTGCGCACACCCCCTCCATTCCATCCCCCCGCACTCTCGCGGCGAAACTTCCATCGACTCGCGCCTCCGCGGGGTTCGCTCTTTCCTTGTCTTTCGGGGGTCTAAAACTCGGTATATTTACCCTCAGACATTTGGTAGAAGATTCATTGAACAGATAAACTAAAATTAACAAAAGATCGAACTTCTAATTTAAGCAGCATTTTCATTAGGTCGTGCATTCCATTCATCATCACAGTGCACCGAAAATAACTAAATAAATTCAGTGGGAGGGAAGTTGAACACATATCTACCCATCACAACAAAGGAAAGCCTAACTAACTTCGTTAAAGTATGACAAGACATAAAAAGGTGTATTCTCGATTATATTCAAGATAATACGAGAGGAGAGGCAAGAACAAAGAACAAATACACAGTCCTGAGTCACTAAGTTCTCGACAGAGGTGAAAATCCCCTGTACCTAAATACTCTTTGTATCATAATTAATAGCAAGAAAAGTGCTGATAAAGAAGATAATCGAGTAGTTTTGTGTTTCCCCTGCCCTTTCTCTCTCCAAATTTATTCTTTCCTAGTGAGAACCATTCTTAATCAATACAAGAGAAAATTGGAACTATATGTAGGTGCAGATGATTCAACACGAACAAATCATGTTCAAACCAATGAGTAGGCTAATAATTTATTAATAATTTAGAAAACAAATGGAAATGAGGCGTAGACAATGCTGATCTATTTAGCTGTAAAATGATCGCCTCTTTCGCCTAAATTAACAAGAAATGAGTGTTCATGCAGTCAGCTAGCAGATCAACTGCCAGAGTGTAGATGTCTTAAGTACGTTTATCTGTGTTGTTAGACTACTAATTGGGCTTAGCAAAACAGGACAAGGAACAAGTAAAGTGGAACAGCGAATATTAATTATTATTCAAGTCGTGAGGTTTTGATTGGGTACTGAGAGTTTATGTCCCCTAACAACGCTTTGCTAGCTACCAACACAGTACATGGCTGATTATTTATAGCTGGGTCGCATTTAACCTACTATACTCAACCATTATGCTCAATGGAAAGTCAATCTCGTTTTACATAGGTATAGAGCACGCTTGCGACAGATTATCAATATTTACAGGCCCTTCTCCCATCGCACAAGCCTCTCAATGAATGATAACGAAATGACATTCAACATCTCTTCAAAACAATACTTAATGGGTGTTTGTTTATTGAAAATAGATTTCCACCATTTTGAAGAACTGGATTACAAAAGATATCGATAATCCGACAAGTTACTACGAGTAATTGTTATTATTATTATCATTCCGTCGGACAATAAGTGGGTAAACTTTCACGGTCAATCCATCAGAAACTTCGTTTCAGAAAGTTCTCACAGCCTTTGAGTTGTTCCGTTCATTTGAAAAAAAAAAATAATAATAATAACTTTCTGTCAACAAGTAGAGCGGTTTCAAAACATTCTTCTACTCTTCAAGAGTTGAATGCCGCGAATAGTTGCTGCCAGGAAGTTTGAGTTGCGTCTTTCCCACCGTCTTTTGAAACGATTCAAACGATAATTTCTTGCGTGTTAAGAATAAATACTTGAACAAAATCATTTTTCAGGAATTCGTAAACGTTAGATCGTTTGAATAGTTGCAGTGAACTTTCCTCGAAGAGGCGAAGTTATGTCAAAGAAGATTCAAACCCCGTTCCCTTCAGCGGAATTAGCTCTTCAGTTGAAGAGGGGAAAGAAAAGTCCTGATTTCATGTTGGCATTTAAACCACCCCTCGTTTTGAATGATGATTATGGGAATATGTAAAGTGTTCCTGAAGAATGTTTGGAAACAATTTGACAATCTTGTGATGAAATGAATAGTGGTTGATTATATTTGATTGCCTTTACGTGCTTGTTCTCAAAAACCCCATTTTACCGAGTTTCGACAGCCTGCGGGTAATTTTTACACCATTTAGTCATTTGAAAAATATTTGGGATTTAACGGAATATTACTAAACAATGTAGGAGGCAATACTGAGACACATAACTACGCAACTAGAATTGCGCGAGGGAAGGAGATTTTTGGCTCAACCCTATTATTCATTAGTCCCTCGAAACATTTTTGAATGATTCAGGAAGGATTTTATCTAGTAATAAGGCACTTCTGATTCAACAAAGAAATTATCTTTGATCATTCAATATTTCTTGAAGATCAACCCGTCTACGAAATTCGGTGCTGTGAATCACATCGAACATTATTTGTGCGCCCTTCACTTTCACTAGCTTGGTAAATATATAAATCTTAATCTTCATGGAATCAGTAGCACCAATCCGAATTCCTGATGAAAGTCGATCTCAAAAGAGGCTATATGATTGGGCTCGCAGTAACAATTGAACTAGAAAGTTGGTTTTCGAATTTATTTGCACGTTGTTCATTTATCTGATGTCTATTTTATTACCTACGAAAATACTTTTTCTCGTGAACGACGTAATCAAGCTTCATACCTATTGGATAGGGTACGAATTTATTATACTATTGAGTGATATCAAAATGAGCAGTTTTGATTAGTACTTCCTGCGTGATAGAGGTTGGATTTAATGGGGTGCATGGTTGGACACGGGCGCGAGGGGGATGATGACACATTAAGGAAAATCGCGGGAGATCAAAGACACACCCCCGTGGTGCATCCCTCAGATGCACAGCACGGGAGACGGCACAGTTGGTGGAAGTGGGGGAGGGGGATACAGGGGACGAAGACCCCTCTATTACCCCTACTCGAAAAAGTCCCACCACCCATTTCCCCCATTCTTCTCACCGCGAACCTCCCCCCACAGCGGGGCCCCCTCCCGCCCATTTCCACCCGGGGCCAGGCCCCCTCTGAAGGGAGGGTACAAATTTCGAGGAGAGGGAAAGGGGCTGAGGGGGGCCCCGGCCCAGAGGAGGGAGCTAGAGTGAGATAGAACTATAGAGTGTGATCACCGAGCAACATGACCCCTACAAGGGGTTGCCACTCAACATGCCATCTCTAGTCTTACTTATGGTCGCCGTCACGATTTTTACGTGAGTAACCAATTTTTTTCGTTTTTCTGGAAATGACAACCCGAATTTTGCCAAATTCCGCACTTGAACCAATATTCGACCTCTATATCCCTCGTTTAGACTGAAATCCTACGACAAAATTGTTCAAAAACAGCCATGTGCGAAAAAATCCACGATAAATTTTGTAAATTCATGACCGATATGCTTCAAGGCTGTTCAAAAAAGAGACCATCCAGGATCTCAGTGGTTAGTTGTCATGTTCGTCTTTCAACCCAGCCTGTAGTAACTCCCTATTCGTCCATGGTGAGGTTGCTCTGAATCATTTTTCTCCTGAGATCAAGTGGTGGTACTTAAATTTAATAACGCAGGCTTTACACTCAAGTGGCCACAGAATTACCTATCGATTTAATTTTTCCAAATAAACCTATAATCAAAGTCGATTTGATTTTTTTGTAAAAACTGAATACTGCAGAAACAGAAAACCCTTTTAACAAATAAATTTACAACTTGATTTGTCATAAAATAAGAGACCTTCCTATGATTTAACGACGAAAATCGCTGGAATACAGTCAGAAGTATTGGATCGACCATTAACATTGTGAACGTGGGTCTCATTAAATTGAATGTTAGATGAAGAAGTTGATACATTTTTCTTAAAAAAAAAAAAAAAAACTTCCTTTGGCAACTTAAAGATATATAGCTTTTTCGAAATTTAATTTGAACAAGAAACATTGTGAAACGTTAGTGAGTTGTTTCCATCGGCATTTTTATATGTCAACCATCCGTGGTTTTATAGAGGCGGCAATTTTTAATTACTCAGTATCTGAGTAGTCGTTAAATATTATCTCTAGGTCGTATTCCATGATTTTCAAGCGATTTCAAGTATCGCATAGGAAACTGCGAAACTCGAACGATCGAAACTCGTTTCGCAGTTCGTTTTTCCCCGAAACACTATAAGTGGAGGGACATTCAATATTGGGATTTTTTAACATGTTGAGGCAATTGCACTGATGAAAATTGCCTCAAAATAATTTTCATTACACATATAAATACGAGATGCGTAGATACAATTTGCTGCAGTTTGAGCCAAAAGGCCTACACGATAGGTAGTTACTAAAATCTGAACCGAAGTGAGAAACTATTCACACAATTGTTACGTTATATACACTATCATTACTATCTAAATATTATGAGATAAAAACAATTTGTCTTTATTTTTCGCAAAGATTTTTGCGGCATTTATCGTACTACTCTACAATATGGCATATTATGCCATACTGTAAAGTTCAATTGTAGATGTTCAATTTTTCATTTACGGCGGAGTTTTCAATGATAATTTTTCTAAGGAAGACCCTTTGCGTTCGTTTTGCGATAAAGTCTGAATTTCGTATTTTCAAAGGGTTCGAAATGAAATGTTTACGGTAAGAGCTGATCTAAAGAATTCGAGGTTTCGTTTTTCCCTAGAGGTTTAACCTGGAATCACATTTCTCGTCGAGCACTTTCTCCTGAACCAAATTTTTCTTCCGAAAAAAATTCCACCTCGACCGTTCAGAAGTTAGATAATCCCGTTTCCGAGTGCTGAGAACATCAGGGCGACTAGAGTTCCCAGATCGTAACAACGGATATGAAAAATAACTCGGGTGGTGCTTTTTTTTCGAGGCTCGAGAGAAACGCCGGGCACTATGAGGTGGACCTTCGACTTTTTAACATACTGGGGAAACTTAAACATGATGACGGTATCTGGTCCATCTCGAGCACCCAGGACGTGGTTAGAGCTAAAAGCACGCAGCGTTTTCCTGTCATCGCCAACAAGGGGCACCACTTCATTGAGCTCGCTGCCGAGGATGTTTCGCAACGTTGTTCCTGGGTTTTCTGATGTATATGGTGTTGTTTGGGCGGACAATCAGATCCGTAGAGGTTTTTCCAACTCCCGACGTTTCATTCGTCAAAACGAGAATGGTTTTGAGCAGGGGATGACGAGACCCTAACTGGAAAGTATCCAAGTTTTCTTGTAGTTTGGCGAAAACTGCTTATACGAGTATACTTGTATTCTGGTCTGCTGATGTCTGCAAAATACGAAAAAAATTATAATTTTTTAGTTTCTGGAATGGTTGCCCTATA
This sequence comes from Cyrtorhinus lividipennis, assembly GCA_019603395.1. NCBI lineage: Eukaryota > Metazoa > Arthropoda > Insecta > Hemiptera > Miridae > Cyrtorhinus > Cyrtorhinus lividipennis. The sequence continues at coordinate 8,026,998 of CM034006.1, read as the reverse complement.
ATTTGCTTTATACGAAAATACGTCAACAATTTGGCGGACGTCTCAGTATTTTTGGAACAACTCCCGAACTTGGTCCCGATGTTACGATTAGGTACCCCAAGCCTGTTTCAGCAATCAAAGAACCGCAAATGTTGCATATTAGTTTATTTTCGTAAGTTTTGCTCAAAAACATTGAATTTTCCTTAATAAAAGATAAATTTGTTCACTGTATTATTGTAACATTTTTTTTCTACAATTGAAATTGATTTAATATCCAAAATCTAGTAAAAAATGATACCCCACACAGCTAGTTCCCAAAAAGACTCGAAAACTAATTTTTATATTCCAAGAAATCGAGCAGAGTTCCGATGAAAATACATTCCCCGCAAACCTCAGATTTGTGCTCTTCAAACCTAAATACAATGGCTGCAAATTTTTTCACACGGGTTGGTTATTTCTCGGACCAGGCGCATAGGGACTCATATCTTCAGCAAAGGGAAAATGGGGAAACAGTGAGAGTGGCGGGCCCGAAACCCATTCCAATCGATTCAGGGTCCAAAATTTAGTGGAAAATGATACCCCACACGCCTAGGTGCTAGAAATCTCGAAAATACATTCAAAATTTGTAGATGATACCCATTTTGACCCATAACTTCGTCCGGTGGGTCCCAATCGTTCTGGGACTCATTCCAATCGATTCAGCGTCCAAAATTTAGTGAAAAATAATACCCTACGCCTAAATCGCCAAAAATCTGGATAATCCATTTTTCGAAATACACATTTTGACCCCCCCCCCCCCCCCCCCAAATTAGTCCGATCGGGCTGAAAAGTTTTGAAGACCAACTAGAGCAGGGATGGACCCTTGACCCGAAATTTCAGATTTTTTGAAGTTTTCCTACTACCGAAGACGGCGGACTCTTGATCTAGACTCTTTGAAACGTCCAGAAAAAAAAAAGTTGAGCTGAATCGGAGAGATTGACCTTCTGCATGAAAACATAGGTTGATTATTCAAGGAATAACCAACCAAAAATACGAGCTATTTTCAAAACTAACGCAAAACCATCTTCTATTGGGTTTTCATCGGATCAAACTGAATAGAATAGGTACTTTGTGATATACAAACGAAATAAATTATAAAATTGAAATCCATTGAGCTGCATATGGCTACAGAACCCTCACTGAGACCAAAGTGTATCGCGGAAATCTATCGAGTTTCATAGTTTCGTTCAAAGGAAATGCTCGTTCCAATGGGTGAACGAACCGCCAAAATGGACGAAAGAAAATGAAAAAGAGCTTCGTGTTTGTTTGATCTACAATACACGAGACGGTACACCGAGTTTAGTGTACTTTGAACACGCCTGAGTAAAACAAGGTAGTTAACGCCTCATTAGTGGTAACGGTGACGGCTTCTCAAGTCCCGACACTCAAAACAGTCGATATTTCGCATTTACATTCGAGTACCCTTGTGGAGACAATGACGTGCGACGACAAATGGAAATGAAGAGTGGAAATCTCGAATATTTATGAGCTCTCTAAGATTCCTAAATTTTCCACCGGTCCAGCAAATGTAGGCATATTTTGCGACTGATTAATTTGAGCGTATTAAAAAATATATTTTATGCATGTAAGTAGTTCATATTTAAACAATTATTTTTTACAAAATTTTGTCAATAAAGGTATATACTCGTATTTTTCAGGATAATTAGTCCTACCTTACTTTATTATTGTTTTTATTCATTTATTTTTTCATTGGGGGGTCATTAATTCAGGTCTCATTGAAAGATCTCTAGTTTGCTTGTACATTATGTATGAGTCAAGCGCCAGGCAGGAAGTTCTCCTATTCGTCTTTTCAAACTGAGACGTGATGGGTAACCCTTTTCCCATGTAGGTTGGGGAAACTTACTTGGGGCTACTTCCCTTTCCAACCGTATAATTAAGCTTTCCAAGGAGCTCTTCATCGAAAGGGTCAAATCAGAAGCTCATTAGCTTGATGGCTAGTTAGTTTAATTCTAAGTGAAGAGGCTGGGAAGGTTTGGGTACTACTCAAATGAGCTGTTGGCGTTTGAGAGGCATCTGTCTGTTTAGAGAGGTTGGACGTTTGATGCGGGAAGTCCTCATATTCATCAACCCTTTAAGAACGGGAAATGGGCGGTGAGACATCAAAGGGACGATGACAATAGTATTCGCGTTAGCTCTTTCTAATGGTGTGCTCTCGAACACAAGTGGAGACTTGTTTTAATGAAGGGATGATTTTGACTCTAGTCATTAAGTGGAAACCAACCCCTTCACGCGCTTCAACTAAGTTTTGCTCGCGTGTTATTTACAATTCCAGTCTTTTTTCCGGCCGAGAGAAAGTCTACTTTGAAAGTAGGGACTTCATTCGACAATGCCGACTTCGGTTTTCTATGCCATATTATGAGTCCATCCATCGCGACATTTGTCCATACAGCTGTAAAATAATAATTTTTATGAAGACAAGTAGAAACGGAAGAATCGTGTCTCCTGTGGGATTATACCACCGTACGATTCATGCTCAAGATCAGGGGCGTGGTTGTGGTGCAAGCTGCAGCTAACCATTCGTTACGTCCGAGTCCAGAACCCTAACCGCTCTTCCTATTCAAGAAGTTTCCGATCAGAAGATTATTAAAGCTCGGCTTCCTGTTCCAAGACCCCCATTGCGCTCCTTTTACAAATAGCCCGTTTCACAGACAGACAGGATCGGTAGCCATTGCAGAGTTTCTCATTACAGACTCAGGGGCGAACTCGAGTCCTCAGACGTCTCTCACGACACATAAATTTGTCGGTAGCTTAGGATTTAAATGCAGTCGGTATTGCCTGTTTGCACGCGCGTATTCACGCAAGCTGTTGAATTATTAATAATGGCGAGGGATGTCGATATCGGACAATCGTGGATTACGATTGCTCGGAAATCAACTGTGATTACAAGCATCTCATGTTCAACAACTCGCTCAATTCACTTCAATGCCCTCATTAAATCTCAAAGGAAATGTGTACGCATGCTCTGATCAAGAGCCAGACGTTGTTATATTATCGAGTCGCATAATACATGAATCACTTAGCTTAGATCCTGGTAATATTATAAATAATAAAGTTATTATTTTTCAGGAGTTTATGAAGAGAATGAGTTGAAGGAAATGGCATTATTCAAAAAATTCCAAACGTTTTTAAATTTTGACAGTTTGTTGAGCATGATCAGTTTTACGAAGATTCACCATTCGAAATCAAATAGCAAGAAGTCATTCAAACTGAAACATATAGGGGATTCCTTATGACATTTTTTATTATTTTTTTCATTTGAGACTGTTAAAAGACGCAAAAATACGTTTTCTAATGTAGCCTGATTTCAATTTGTTTCGACAATCGTGAACAGGAAACTAGAATCTCATCGTGTTATGAGATTAATATTACTATTGGATTCAAGCCTGTTCCATTCTAGAATCCATGGAAAATCCAACAGTCGAATCATTATGATGATGAAGAAGTGAATAATAAGTTCGTTTTTACTCCCACGAAAAGCCAACCGCTCCACCTTCAATTCGAAAAGAAGATTTTACGACCCTATAAACGTGTGTTTAATACGACGATGAAGCACAAAATGAAGGTAGGAGGGGATGGAGAGCGATTACTTTTTTCACTCGATTTCTAAAGGGTTGTTGACAAAGTAATAAAACCGACTTTACGGGCTAATATATCTTCCCTTTGCTCTTTTTACTGATCTTTGTTTTGAGATGAGAAATTTTCGGCCACCTATGTTTCCCACTGGATTTCACGTCCACCAAAGAAGTGTTTTAGGGTTTGACCAATGAAGGGTTACCATCTCATTTCCTATATGGTTTTTGTTGTACAGTAAAATATAGGAGTTCAAAGTCAAATGTTGCTGGTTTGCCCTGAATTCCTACGAATTGAAACTACTTGTCTGGAAAAATCTATTACAGGGTGAAGGCGAATAATTCATGTAGAAAATATAGGCATTTTCGGAGCCATAAGTTTGACAAATACACCAGGCGGTGGTTCTTTATATACCAGATCAACTAATTACCCGATTTTGGGGCATTAATATTGGCCACGTCGGTACTCTGATCTCCCCAAAACCCGTTTTTTTCTTGAATTCTCCTTGATTAGAAGGAATCGGTGCGCTGGGAAACTCCCAGAAAAACGGCAGTATATGAAATAGCTTCATCTGATGAATGTTATTTGTGTTCATGTTATTGCAATTCTGAAAAACGCAGCTCCTTTTAGCGTGACGACACGATTGTGGAGGCAACGCCAGATTAATTTTACCAATTCATGCTCAACACGAAGTTCACCGACTGGATGAAATAATATCTTCTACATTTGGAGGCATAAAAGCCGAGAATAGACTTGTCATAATAACCGTTGCTGACTTTAATACCGTGTTGCTGCGGACAACCCGTGAGATCCTCCAGCGTGTGAGTCACATTTTAATCGTGGCTTCATCTTGATAGTGGGACATTCTCCGTGGTCTGCCCACCGGAGTGTGTATTTTGAGTCCTCAACTGGTTTTCAGTGGCCCTTTTCTAAAAGAAAAAAAAAATCAAGGTGGATATCCCCCACCTATCCCTCAGGCGGCGTTAGAGGTCATTTCGATATTCTTGATCTTCTATTTTCTAGATGGCATTGAGCATCAGGTTTGGAATAAGATACTCAAAGAATCACGCTTGCCACCCTATTGTAAACTTGATAGTAGAAGTTATTCTTCAAAATCGTGTGTGAAGGAGGTAACACCAATCGTGAGTGAGTTGCGCATAGTGGATGAACTTCTTACAAAGATTTTATTCAATCTTCGAAAACCGTCAGTATTAATCACGTTTAAAACGCCGAGTTGAGGCAAAAATCACGAGAAGAGATTAAGATGTCCGGTTATTGACAGCCACGAACGGAAGACATGCCTCAAAAAGAGTTTTGTTCATCTAATCGCGCTCAGGCTCATATTTGCTGAGATGCGAGACTCTCATCAGACTAATTCCTTGCAGAGATGCCTTTAGTTGAAGCAGAACTGCTGAACCGTAAATTGAGATTCATAGCTACTTCTAAAAAAAGGATTTCTCACGAATGTACTCGCGGCTGTTCCCACTCTTTAACCACCTGTGATGAATGTGAACCTTCAACGCGGTACGGGCCACGTCGGATGACCTCATCTGAAACAATTTAGTGGGAGGACCTCTCATTCACAACCACGCCAGCTAATTGAGTTTGGGTGTTAAACCCTGTCAGCCACTTACTACGGCGTTTTTGTTCCCTTTCGGAGGCAGGAAAATCCGTCTTTCTCGGGAGAACCCGAGCTTCCTCGTTCATTCGGGGGTTTTATCTAGAAAGGTTGGGTGGATGGATGCGGTCTGGTCTCATGATCTAGGTGAGAAGAAATATGGGCCTCACTCCGGTTCACTTTGTCTCGAGAGTTGAGATTTAGATGGTGAACCATTACAACCCACTTTGTCTTATCCAGTTTTTTTGGTAACTCAATTACAATAAGAGGAAAACTCCGATCTTGTTCCTCGTTAGGACTCATCGCTATTTAAATTGTACTTCAACGGCAAGAATGGAACGTACTACCATGGTCATACTCGACATGGGGAGATGGAAAAGTATGTACGCCTACGTGCCTTCAACAAGGAAGGCGATCGCTGTGAACGCAACATTTTTACAAAACGGCGTTGCTGCCTGTCCGTCTGAAAATGAGGGAGGTTGAGTTAGAGCCCGAATCGAGTGTACGACGGGAGAACTCATTGGATGGGCATTTCAGATTCGGTGTCCTTTGCAATCAAAACCCACGGGAAAATCTCAGGGGAGTTACATTTTATTTTTTTCTCGTAATACTAAGAATTGGCTGAACAACAAAAATGATTAGTTTTAAGAAAAATTAAATTTCATTTTTTAAAAAACCGAAATTGGCCGGAAAGATTTGAGATGTAGCTTAGAACCGACCCTAAGAAAAGCCTTTCTGCAGGTAGCCCTAGGCATAATGAATTCCTATTCGATTAATAAGGCCTCTGAAAAGAAGATTGCGTCACTATGCACTCGTACCTACCGAACAAGGCCAATGAAGCGATCAATGGGTCAAAAATAACGTCGCCCTTCATCAACTTAAGAGCGGTCCCCAATTAATCGCCCTGGTCAGCTTCTTAGGCGCACAATGGAGAGGGCGATGAAATCCGGCGTGTGTGACAGAGAGCGAACGTACCAAGAGAGACCTGACTGGGACGGGACCAAGAAGAAGGGATACCCAGGAGGAGGAATGCCGCTTGTGAGTAAAGCCCCGAGATCCAAAGTGGCCCGTGGGAACGTAGAACTGGCAACTGATTCTTCCCTCGGGAGTCTGCAATGTCATGTCGCCACCCAGTCTGTCCTTTTACCTAAATAGCACTCCTTGCCGTTCAGCGATAGGGATACAGAGTCATAGGCAGGGATGATACTTTCTCTCGTAAGCCAACCAACTCTGTTGATATCGGCACAAAGGTGATGTTTTGAGCGCCGACTGATGAAGAGCCACAGCAACGTCAACACTGCAGCTTGAGAATCGGCAGCTTGGCGCATCATCATTTTGGTGGCTTAGGTTCATTATTATCCCTGGGCTTTCATGGCAATGGCTAATCATTCCGATTTTCACACAAATGTGTCGATGTGTACCAATATGTCTAGATTCCACGCCATTTCGGGCACCTGAAATTCTGACCAATGACTCCTTTTAGGCTCTTAATTTTCCTCAAAACTTTATAGGTTCACCTCACACCGACGGAAGGAATGGACAAAAAAGAGTATTTCAAACATGGTTTCTGGAGATTTTTAGCGACTAGGCGAGTGTGGTTAGATGTTACACTAAATTGTAAGGGGTTATTGACTGATTACTGCAGTAGGGTGTCGATGACAATTTTTATTTTGCAAACAGGTGCAATTTCATAGAATTTTCTTCATAACTAATTATATTTTATTTATTGCAGCGTGGGTATTTATTCTAGCCACAAATTTCGAATTTAATTGTTCATTTCCAAAAGATGAACAAATGATATTGGCTTTGGAACATGAACTCACTTGACACGAAATTCCCGCATTCGTTACAAAGTGTTTTTTCTAATCCCTTCGTCCGAGTCATCTACTATACGACTAACGAAAATCAAATTATGACTTCAATTTCACGCCCAACGTGATTTTGCGCAAAAAATAATTAACCTTCAGGTGGTGACTCATTGGGATGTTCCACATTCGCCGGACGTGGAGGGCCGTAACCGTGAAATTGCGAGCGGCCGGGAACGAATAAGTTACAACAGAATGCGAAATTACCATCCGGACCTTGTTCTAAACCTAGGAACACAAGAACGTACCTACCTAAGTGAGTCAGCTCCCCTGACTAAGCTCCTAAATTCGTCGATTATGCCGCGTCTAAAAGAAGTGATCTCGTTTCAATGTGTCCGTGGACTGTTTCGTGGGAGAAGCTTTCAATACAGAACACCTCAATTGGTAAGGTTACGGTTAGGGTTAAGATGAATTACGGCTTCTGGTCTCAATATGTGGTATAATTTTACACTGGTGGTCCAAAGGAGCATGTAATACGGCGCATAAAATAATTGCTGTCGGGTTGAAAGGGGAAACACGCATAGCTAAATGAATGCTGCAAGCGGGTACGTTTACTTCCTGCCCTTTACTCTGACAAAAATGATACTTTTTCAGTCTTGACAAAGGTTGACCGAGAAAGAAGACCCGATAGAGACTAGATTGATTGATTAAACCGTTGAAAATAATATCTTTGGCTCTGACAGCAGAGAAAAATAAAATATTCAGTAGGATTCACCCTAGAAAATACCATTTTTCTCATTTTAGTATATATTTTAGTTGATTTTTGTCTCAATCAACAACGTTTCTCCGAAACGGCTAATTCATCATAACCCGAAGAATTGATCTTTTGTGGTGGTAACACAAACCGCGAGGGTTCGAAGAACCAGTTTTAAAATCCGAATTTCGGTTTGATTCGTCCGCTACATCGAGTGAAGGTATCGAAGCGGCCATTTTGGAACCATCTTTCATTTAGTTTTAGAAGATAAACGCTTAATCTCGCGAGATAAACGATATTAATGACTCGCGGCCGTTAGAAGTCTCATCGGAGCCACTTCTTTGCGGGTGGCCTCGATCCGAGTTATCTCCTCGCTGGAATACTCACTCCGCCCAATAATAAGAAGAAAAGAATTGAAGCTGAGAGCAAGTTGATGAATGGGAAAAATAATATCGTTTCATCGAGATTAATCGTTGTACCAGATGAAGGTATCACGTCCGGGATTTCCGATCTTTTTCACTTGTATTCTGACTAAAACGGACTGTCGGGCAGCAAAGGATGATCATCCCTCGATGTAGGGCCTGTACCAAATTATATTTACACAATCTTTCAGGAAATAATTCAAGTTTTCCCATGTGTTGCAGGGGCGCTATGGGCCTTCCAGGTCGAGCAACGGCGGTGTGCCGAAACGTGGCCGGACTCGACCGCTCACAGTTCGAAGTCTGTTCAAGGCATCCGGAATTAACTTTGGCCGCGATGCAAGGCCTCAACGCTGCAACCAAAGAATGTCAGTTCCAATTCAGGCATCACCGATGGAACTGTTCAAATTTGACGTCAAAAAACCGAAACCCAACGACCAGCTTAATGCTACGGAGAGGTAAGCCTCGTTTGAATAGTACGACATTTGAAACGAACGGAAGTCCATCGCAAAAATGTTATATTCACTGTACATGGTGGCGCTCATCCACACGGTATTAGTCGCAAATCATAGAGGATTGCATAATGAGTAAAGGAACCCTGCAGTTCCGAGCTATACGTGGGAGAAATCTCGTATTGTGACGCCCAAAAATCACCTTTTTACCTAATTACCTATATGCTTCAACAATACCCCCTCCCCGAAACAAAGAGTAGGATCCGTTCAGAGTCCATCACATCGCCATCCTTCCATCACTCCATCCTTCCTATTCTCTTGAATCCTCTGAAGAAAGGGTCCCTTGGGAGACAGTCGGAAACATTTTTTATTAACCAACATAATTACGAATTGATATTTTTATGTTTGCCCGGATGCAATAAGGCGCTAAACAACAGCTACAGAAAATTGATTTTGCTACTAATAATATTAAATTTCAACGTTTATAGACGATATTTCCATGTTAGCGGCGACTGGTAGGCTAAGGATTTTCATCTGAGATCTTGAATTGAAATGTTAGAAATAATGAAATAACATTACCTTCTTCTCTAAGCGTTCACATTCCTGTGAGTGTAGATGGGTTGATTAAGGCTATTCTGTTTAGAAGGATTTCATGTTAAGAAGACGAACAAGCAAAATGACTAGAACGTAAAAAAAAAAAAATAAGAAAAAATAAAAGAGAATTCGTGGAAAAGGGGGGGGGGGCGCATTAAAAATATTGAATAACAGATAGGCAAATTGCAGGCATACAAAATATGCAAGCTTATAAATTTGACGATTGATGAAAAAATTGAAGCGACTGGCCAGTTTTACCAAAGGTGACTCGAAATCCGGATTATCGATATTTACTTGATGATACTACTTTTTACTAAAGGTCGCCGAAGGGGACGAAGCGTGCAAGCGACCGTATAAATCTAGATCATCTAAGGGATAACATAAGAGGAGATCCCTTTCTCAATACCTGCCCTCAACCAGACTCTAGGCTCCTTCAACATCTGGGAAGATTTACGATCGTCCAGCAGTATCCATAATTAAACGGTTCGCTATCAGAGTGAGTTTTTTGTTCCTCCTCCACACTCGAAGCCTTTACCGAATTGTTTTCTCCTAACGAACCCTTTTACAAATTAGTATCGAATGAAATAATAATAATCTAAAAAGAATGCTAGTTGCGGCAAATTGTTTGTTTTTCGTTCGAGTTGTTGCCATCATTTGTGAGATGAAAGCAACACGAACGACAAATATCCTTCTGGGAACTGTTATGTTATGAACTCGTAAATTCAAAATCTTCTAAACTCAGAGTAAAGACTTTGAAGCCTCTCGTAGCGTTATAATACACCAACGAAACAACTAAACGAGGGCCCTTATTAAATCAAACAATGCAGGAGAAAAGCCGATTGAAAAAGAGAGAGAGAATAGAGCAGGATATCCCTTTTAGAAATTCTAGGAGCGGCGGTCAAATATTGATCGAGAACCCGGCCCTGTTGATATTTTGTTTGCACCAAGTAAACGGACGGTCATAGTTAACCGAAGTGGGGTGGAGTGCAGGAAAGGATTAGCAGCCAATCATTGAAGTCGAAGCGTTTGTCTTTCGATAATTACTCACAATAATTATTGTCTCTTGTGTAATCCTCTATCCGGCTAAGATAAGCATAATGGCTTCAAGGAAGATCGGTTTTTAAGGGGTAAGGGGTTAGTTGCCGGAATAAGTGCGGCAGACGCATTATAACATCGGGCTCGTCGCTGAATTTATTTTTAAATTTAACTATATCATTGTATATTGTCGTACATTCATCTCAGTACGAACAGTTGCTCGGGATTCTCATTTACTTGGAACTTATGTCGAACTGTGCCCGAAAATGCCAACGTAAACCCAGCTATGAAGTAAGCAGTACTGCTTGCGGAGAAGGCCTGACGCCTGATGAACAGGATGGGATAGAAGGCCTCTGAAAGATGTGGGATCACTATCGAGTGAGGATTAGCGTGGCAATAAAAATAATTTTCGAGGCCTCTCCCACGATCTTCAATGACGACAGGGCCGAAAAGGATCCGGAATGCGGTTCACGAAGTCTTTTACGAAGCTCCAGCGGTGTCTTCCCGTGACATTAACTCAAATATGTGACCCAAGCCGTTTTACCATCCTTCGCGGTGTATTGTTCTCACGGGATTGAGGATCCGTTTCGTCATCGGATTTATGACGACACCTTGAGGAAATCTACAGCAGAAATGTTCGAAAAAAGAAGACAATAAGGTGTTTTCATGGTTTTCTGAAAAAGCCACTCCGCACCAAGGTATCAAGTACCTTTGACTTCTTTTTTAATGGCTTTCTAGAAAATAAAAGAATCTTCAAAATCAAGAGTTTGGAATTTTTGAAGGGAAGTGCCCGAGGAAAACTGAACCGAGCTATGAACGGAAGGAAGGGGGCTTACGCCATGGATGCAAACTCCTTGCAAGACTCCTCGAAAAGTTTTTAAGTAAACCCAAAATGAGAAGATACACCGCGCCGCTGAAGTCACAATAACCTCATTCACTATTTCCACAAAATAAATAGATATTTCTGCGCTTATTCTTAGTCTTTATTAGTGTTTCAAGCAATTTGTAATGTTAATTTCAGTACGATTGTTGTTATCTCTAAAGAAGGACTCATTTCTGGGGGACCGTCCCCATTCTCCGCACTCATCGAGTTACATCATTCAGAGGCCTTTATTACTAAATTAGGAAAACCTGGAGGATTTTTACACAAATCCCAAACATCTGTGGATGAAAAGAAGAATAGAGAAACCCAATTTCGCTGTAGTGTGATCGAGTCCGTACAGAGTTATTCACTTACTGCAATACATCATTCTTCACACGTCTCACAACAATGAAAAGTTCTCAAAATCGGGCGTACCTAGTTAGTCGTTTTCTAACGGGTTGTTGTCCCGGTTTCCAAGGACGGTAGAATCTCTGAGACGGAGAATGGAAACCCTCAAGGCAATGAATAAAAGAAACTTTGCGATCTTCTGTCGGGTGCTATAAACGGCTGATGGGTGAAGCGTTTCAGTTTTAAATAGAAGCTCAGATAGGGCAGAATTGATGGAGGACATTGTTTGTATACGTACATAAGATTACAAGCTTGCAAATAAATTCCAAAATGAAATTCAGTAATCGCGTTACGAAGTGAATTCAACGATGTTAAGTTCAATAAGTGAAAATAGCGAGTAGTGATAAAGGTCCCATTTTTAGGAATGAATAATTTGGACCTTTTGAGCGTAAGGTGGAATTCTTCCTGAATGTAAAACAGTTGTAACAGAGCGTACAATGAGCATTTGTCGCGGTAAAGGCATAGCTGTGGGAAGGGAGTTTCACATGCAAAGTTATTTACGCGAGGGATCACTTAAAGAGCCATTAGATGTTGCTGAAGAAGGCATCCAATAAATACGAGCCGAAACGTCATTGCAGTGATAAAGGGCCTACTCTTCCCTGACAATGGGACGCTGGGGTGGAAGCCTCGCATAAACCTTGGTCCTCGACGTACTCGTACGTGGTTGTGTGCTCTTGGGAACAATTACGCCATAACCTCAACGTGACAGCCCCCCATCCAGGTGACATCCTCCTCGAGAATCCCCTCATTCATCCAGCTTTGCAGTCTTAACCCCTCTCCTGAAGAAACTTGCTTCGCCCCCTCCACCATTTCCCCTTATCAATTGGGAACATCTTTTCTAACCAACTGCAAAGACACGACAGGACAGGACAATGGTCTAGTTGGTGCGTTGAAGTTGAAGGCCAGCACTTCCCCAGAATTTACTAGCTAGCAGTGTCGTTGTAACCATTTTAATTTGCGAGTGATTTAAACGAATCAAGAGGATCTCGCGAGCCCTAAAAGCCCACCTTTAATATATTGTCCCATTCAGGAGTAATCCTACTTAAATCTCTCTGCCTTCATTCTACCTATTTGTGGAGAAACACTCGAAACACGTCCCTACACCAGTCACTAATTAAATAAATGTTGGAACTCTCCCTACATGTGCTCATAGGAGAACGTCTGCTAGAGAACTCCGCTCATATGAAGAAAAATTATACTCAACTGAACGCGTACTACTTGAGTTTTCATTCTGTATTTTTTGATCCTCAGGTTACCGGGAATCGGGGTTCGCTCATGCTATCATGTCCGCCGGGGTGGCCCACGCTGTCGCCAAAGCCTGCGCTCAAGGAAAAATTTTGGAGTGCGGTTGCGAGCTGCACCGAGGTGGTCGCCCTGGTGGACTGGCCAGAAACTGGAAATGGGGTGGCTGCTCTCACAACCTCCAGTTCGGATTGGAGTTCGCTAAGAAATTCCTCGACGTCCGGGAAAGCAACAACGGAGATATCCTATCCAAAGTCAGCCTTCACAACAACGAAGCTGGAAGGCAGGTGGGTAGGACATTTTCTACTGAAATTAAATTATCTCCTCGATAAAATGTCGACTCGAATATATTTTGAGTACAGTGTAGTTGAAAAATTATAGTAGAACAATGTCCGTCCGTTGTGGATTCGTATGTACTCGATGGTCAAACGGGAAGCTGTCCGTGGACGATATTCCATGGTAAGATTGTAGTAGGAAGCAAGGAACAAAGAAGATGTAAGGAAATCTTACACTCAACTCAAGTGCATTCAAATACTTCGTCCTCCAAAAGAAGAAAAACTTGAAACTAGGCGATTTGTGGAAGAGATGACTTGATTCAAGGGGCAAACTAGTCTCACGTACAGAGCTCGCCGTACGAAGGGATGGCGAAGATATGAGAGAGAGGCATTAGCGAGCCTCGACTTCTTACGTGAGTGAGATGTCACGCGGAGATGACAACCCTTCATCTTCCAGCAGGTGATCCTGCCAGAGGGACAAGTGCTCAACCGCAGATCAGATGGAAGAGAGAGCAGAGTAGCGTACAACGTCAGGGATTTCTCGAGAAAATCGAACAACATTGGATCAGGGATAAAACACTTGGGATGTTCAGGAGAACGGGGAGTACGCCGTCCGCCGTCCCCGCCGACGTTGGTAGTAAAAAAAATTCTAAACATCTGAAATTTGGGTCAGGGGTCCGTTCCCGGCTTAGTTGGTCCTCAAAACTTTTCAACCCGATCTGACCAAATTTAGGTGGGGTAGGGGTCAAATGTGTATTTTGAAAATGGATTTTCGAGATTTTTGGCGATTTAAGTGTGTGGGGCATCATTTTTCACTAAATTTTGGACGCTGAATCCAATGAAATGGGTCCCGGAACGATTGGCGCACTTTGGACAAGGTTATAGGTCAAAATGGGTACCTATCTACCCATTTCGAATGAGTGTTTTCGAGATTTGTGGTAACTAGGCGTGTAGAGTATCATTTTCCACTGAATTTTGGACCCTGAATTGATTGGAATAGGTCCGGGACCCACCACACCCATTGTTTCTCCCATGTTGAAGAAATGAGTCTCCATGCTTCTGGTCCGAGGAATAACCAACCCCTGTGAAAGAATTTGCAGCGTTTATTTCTTGAATACAATCTGGGCACGATGGCCACACATACTGATTGCTTCTTACGGATTATTATGATCGGATTCAGTTTGTTCACGACGGTTAATAAAGTAGTTAGCCGCCAAAAACCCCAAATTTCCTTGAACACCGGCACAAAATATTGGGACATTTTTCCATGTTTTGACAGTGCATTACTACAAATCGGCCCATCATCTTTCTCTTAGTCACCACCGATATAGAATTGAATGTCTCAACAATCACGACCACCCACGATGGTCAATAAACCAATCAAGAGGAACGACGAGTCATTAGTAGGTAACTTCGATTGAAAACAATACCATTCATCTGCCCACCTCCGATCTATGTTCAAAGTTTCAATACCTACTTCCAACTCTCCATTTCCTCTTTTTAACGGCAACCACAGAACAAAAGGGTTTCGATTGTTTGGATGGACTCATCGGCGTCTGCGTTATTAATTCATCACTTACCTAACATTCTACGGACATATCTTACACAGTGGGACTTCCTCAGAATAGCCAACAAGCATCAAGAGCTCTTCTATACATGCCTACTACGAAATAAAATCATCATATCTTGAAAAGCGTTAATAGCTCATTCTGGAGTCTTATTTAGGGTAGTTTGCTTGAATTTCTACGAGCACTAATTTTTGCTAACTTCGGCGAAATATTCGTCTATTGAATTCTACTGATGCATCAAGCGGCAGATGTAGCAATCTTTGCATTGTGAAAATAGAGAAGAACCTCTTTGACGGACCTATCAAGCGCTTTGCTTTGGAATGAACAGTAGGGGAGTAAAATCTTTGCAAAAACTGAATTCTTTTGGAGCAAGCCCCGTTTCTATATTTCAGTAGTCGGGATTAGGAAGGTAAGAATGTGCTCAGTGGCTGTTTTCCCAACGTGCGATGCTCCTTATTACAGATAGGATCCATTCCCTGGTGGATCGAAATAGGTAAGTTGTATTTTACAGGACTGGAGTCGGCCGGCATTTCAAAGTGGAACTTATTCGCAGGGAACTTAGGTGCAAATCAAAGTTGGTAGTGCTGATTAGGGGCCGCAGTAAGGTCATAGGCTCGGAGCTTGGTCTCTTCATGGTTCACCATGCAGTTCTAGAGGGTGCTCAAGCAACTGAGAACATGCCACTAACTCAAGTTCGACGGATCGGAATGACTCGCGGGTGATTGGTCAAGCCGGGAGGCGTGAGAATCGTACGAGAAAAAAGAGAAAAACGGGAGGGGCGTGAAATCGACGTGGGCGAACGGGGAGGGCCATTAGGTTCGGAAGAGTGACGTTCAGCGCTCTCGCTCTCGGACCTTCCTACGGATAAGGAATATCCGTGGTAGGAAGGAGGGGGGCAAAAGTGAACGATACCGAGGAGGAGCCTTCCGTTCAAATAGTCCATTAATCAATTCGGAGGTACCCCGGGGGCCTGAACATTGATACGACATCAACCCCGGAGGTGACCCCACACGTGAAGCTTATAATCGAGTTTTACACCCTTTAGGGCTGACCGCGACGCTTGGGTACTCAGATGGAGGCGGTCCTAGTCGGCCGTACAAGGCTCGATAATATCACCTTTACCGCAGCTCACAAGTCAATCTACCGCCCGACACGAATCGCCGTGGAAATTGTGTGTGCCTTGTGAAAATGTAATTTGACGCAGTTGGATGAGGAACTTTCCCTAGGATGACTCAATCATCTAAGGCGCTTAAAAAAGTGACAAGTCGGGGATGCGGAGGGGTGCCATTCCCACCTGTAACACCTTTTGAGGCAACGGATACTCCCAAAATTAAGATGATCCCAACAACTCTTTGAAATTGATGGATCGACTCTTATCTAACCATTCAAATTTTAAAAGGAAGGCATGCACAGCACCTTAGCACCGTCTACAAGAGTCAAAAGGAAAAAAATCGGAGTACAGCAAATCCGAACTGATATTGACGATTTCTGAGAGGTTCAAGAGCAGCACATATTGGGGGAAAAGTCTGCAACTCTTTTGCGGATCAAGACGGGACAAACGGAAGAAGAAATCGGCGAAGAGAAAGGCTTTGCGTTTCTCATAGACTAAAGATGTGGCTCTGTAAGTGGGTCTGGGTACCCACGTACCAGCTGAGGTTGACTGATCCATCTCCATTTGTCCGAAGGAAGAAATACAGATGAATAGCCGCATTGTACTGTCACCGACTCCGAAGATTGACGCGTCCCCTAACCACATCTGAATAAGTGGAATTGATCTTTCTAATTTGTCCATATTTGTTTACGGCTCTATTCAGCGCGAACAAAACCGCATCCAGAGGGTAGAAGGCGGGACAGCTCCTGCACGTGTTCTTCTCGACTAACTTGACTGATCGACCTGAAGTCCATTGTTGAACGTTGATTAATAGGATGTCATCGGATGTGGTGAGCTCCTCTCCAAAATGAACGACTCTAGGTAGTTGAAAGCAGTACATCGGCACGTTATACTTTACGCTGCATAGCCCCGCAGCTAATTTAGAATAATCAAAGCAAGATACGCAGTGCATTTAATCGGAAATGACATCAATTTCCAAAGTGGGGGGAGCAAAAAGTTGGATATATTTATTAGAATCATTCAGTGGATACAGTAATTTCCTACATACTGCAGAAGCTTTCTGTAGAAGCCCATGGACAACAGTAACTACTTCCCTGTTTCTCTTCATGGATACTGAGGACTAAATTGGAGCCAATTATACAGCTTCATGGTTCTTAATAGACTGTTGAAAAATGGTATGAACATGAAACATTGATAGGATAATAGATCCTCTGTACTGAGCTGAACTACAAATGGCATTTTGGGAGTAGAATAGGGTTACCAGATGGTATCCTTTGGGAGGATATGTCCTTCATTTACGCCCACTTTCCTCCATTTTCCGAGTTTTCCAACAAAAAGTAAAAGCTACCACGACCAAAATCTGTGCCCTTCGTAAGTTCTTACAATCAGGAGTACCCCCTGACCTCCAGCATCAGCGTTAAAAAACTGCTATTTGTTTTTTATTTCGATTCAATTTATGGGAAACAATGACCAAAATTCTTTTTTTTATGCGAAATGAACAAATTTTGGTCGTTTTTCCGCAAAAATTGAGTCGAATCAAGAAACGAATAGCATTACGTGAATCATCGTTAAAAAACAATGAAAATTGATATGCCACACTTTGGAGTTCCCCATCATTCACTACTTGACAATTTCGAGGTTGTGCAAACTTTGCGTGCTCGCTGAATCGGTTGCGAGCAATAAATGGTTGAGGGATCAAATTTTCATGAAATTGTGGGTAGAATTCAAATTTGCTATACAAAAAAATTGGGGTTCCCATTTAAAATAAGAATGTTAGTTGCGCAGTTGCGTGGGGTGTGCAAATATAATATTTGAGATTCATGAAAAAAAAATATGAAGATTCAAAAAACTTTTCAAATTTAAAGATTTTAGGAGAGGGGAGGACGATTCCCAGGAGGAGTCCCGCGACCCAGTTCACGTTTGAATGTATTAGAAGTTATTTATTATTTTTTCAATCTTGAAAAATATGCCCTCCATGTGTATCTTCTGTCCTCCCTCAAGTCCTCCATTCGAGTTTTTTCATCTTATGAGCCTAGAGTAGAAGTCACGACTACTGGGAGGTCGATAGTCAGTGAGTATGAGCTTCTAGGACAAGGAATAGATGAAAATCGACTTACTAAAAGTTTTTATAAAACGTTCTCCTTTTTACAGGAAACATTTTCTGACAGGATTCTTGGATTCCTACCTAAACGAGAGATCAACAACCTTAAATATTCAACCTGACAAATTTTCGTAGCGAGGTGCGTGCCAACACCACTGTACTCTCGCACCAGGGAGATTGGTGATCTTACAATGAAGAGTGAAAATCGAACCTCACAACTTTTGGTCTTCTTGGGCAATCTGAAGATGTACAATATTTGGCGCACGTCCGGTTCGACCGCTCACCGCAAGATGCCCATTTGCTCTCATTTCAATCCTTGACTAATCGAACGGAAGCCGTACGTCGAGTCTACTCTACCTTTCTGACACTTTTTCAACCAAAAACCCGTCACGTCAAATTCGAATGCGATAGTTGGGACCGATAGTCGTGAAATCGGTGAACGGTCTTTCGAGAGGATTTCAATAGCGTCAGATGGGAAGCCCTCCCACCTTTTCTTTTTCCAGAAGCCAAAAAGGATTTCTTTGTCCGAAAAGGCCCACCTTTACGACCCGAAGACACCTAGGCCCGCCTCTGATGGTGGCCAAAGAGCCGGAGAGGGGCCTCAAAAGACGATCCCGTGTCCAATCGGTGCAGCTTTGTCAACTTTAACACCTACTTACCATACATTAGGATGTACCTACCGCCGCGATAGTCCCTTTTATTGAAACATCCCCCCGAGACGAAGAACAGGATTCCTTTGTTGCGTCTTATACGTCGAGGGAAATGTCGCACTCACTCCGGAGTAATTTATCCTTCGAGAAAGTTATGGGGGCTCCAATCATCTCTGACTTGTTCTGCATAATCTCTATTTAGTTCGGCCTTTGTGCATCCTTGTGACCAGTAGGTCTTACTCAACCAACATCAATTCTTTATTTTAATCCTCTCGACGCCTCTGCTCGAGCAACGAGTCCAGAAATTCAAAGTCTGATAGTGAATTAGCGACAGGAAAAGGAGCCTAATCGTCGCGTGTTGTCCTTCAGGGATCATTTTAGTAATTTTTGAACAGTTTTTTTTTCTTTTTCCATACTTACACGACTTTTTGCCCGTAAAAATGTCTACCTTTTGCTTACCTTGTTCTCTTGAACCTAGCTCTCCAACATTATGCAAAGCTTAGCGTTGATTTTGATTTGATTACTGATCTTATTAAAAAGGAATTTGTTTGAAGAAAAACGTAGTTTAGATTCTTGCGAATCTCCGGTTTTTTATCCAACTCAACTCACAACGTTTATAAGTTTGATGCGTCTCATACCCCCATTTTTCGCTTCTGATCCGATATAATAACTATCCCATTTTCATTGACCATCATGTTGTTTGGAATGAACAGCAGTATGTTTAAACAATGGTTTTGAACTTAGATATTCTTGAGTATATTTTCACTAAGCACGTCTAGAAGTCGTTGGTGGGAATCTGACCATTCGTGTTCTTCGTACCTTCCGGTGATTACAAAGGCCGTAGGAAAACAGTTTTGTTGTTCTTACACCTTCATTACAACATACAGTCAAGAGATATTGTATCACGAGAGGTATATTTTGTACGGGAAAAGTTATTGAGAGATCGCGTGAGAAAAACGGTCAGCCACTCTCAAGATGAACACGGATTTATACAGACTAGACAAACACACTTCAACGAGGACACCACTTGGGAAAGAAGAGTAATGTGACAAACAAACAAGCCGAGAGCATGGGAACTCGATTAACCAAGAGCCGCTTTCGAAAGAGAAACAAATCGAAAACAACAAATAAATTGGTACCCACCAACGCATTTTTCGTGGGACCCGAAAAACCTTGACCTTATATCGCTTTTTCGGAGCCTGCCGGTTAATATTGTAGGAAGGATTAATTTGTTGTGCTACTTTTATGATGAAGGCATCAAGAAATGACATTTGCGGAAGAGCAATGATATTTTGTCAAGTAGAGTACATCGAGTCGACTTAGATGACATTTTTCACGATCACTGAGGTACAAAGAATTGTTGATGTTTCTCAAAAATACTCACTAGTTACAGAAAATTACTACATTTAATGTCCGCAGGCAGTAGCCAGGAATATGCAAGTGAGATGTAAATGTCACGGAGTCTCTGGAAGCTGCGAGCTGAAAACCTGCTGGAGAGCGGCCCCCGACATGCGACAGATCGGACAAGTGCTGAAGGAGCGTTTCCGGGAGGCCGTCATGGTCGAAGAGAGTAACCAAGGAGGAGCCCAAGCAACGTTTCTAGAAAAGAAAAGGCGTCGAAGAAGAAAGAAGAAGAAGAAAAGGAAGAGGAAAGTCAAAGATATGCAGCAGAGTCTTGTATTTTACGAGAAATCACCGAGCTTTTGCGACAAAGACCCTTCGATGGAGGTTCGTAAAATGAAAAATACATTTTGAATCAACTGCGAACGTATCTTTTTTAATGTAGCAATCAAGATTTCGTGAAAATGAAATGACCTACGAGTGTTTTTCAACTTGGTTGTTTCAGATGCCCGGCACGACGGGGAGGGTCTGCAACAGAAGCAGCAGAGGAGTAGACGGTTGCAGCTCGTTATGCTGCGGTCGAGGTTACAACATCATCAGACGGCGGCGAACGGACAGATGTCACTGCAAATTTGTCTGGTGTTGCTACGTCACGTGTAAAAACTGTACAACTGACGAGTGGATCACTGTGTGCAAATAACTTACGTAAGCCAGTTTGATATTTAACGCAAACAAAAAGTACGCGTTATGCCCTTAGCTGGATCGGAGCAACGCACTAAGCGTAAAGCTTCAGAAAACGTGATTATGACAAGCGAAGACGCAATATACAGCCTAATAAACGGAGTGCGACGCTGAACATACTCATAATAAAGTGAAAAGAAACAAAATATAGGATGGCGCCAGAAAAACAAAATTCAGGAGCCTTTTGGGAGAATCATGAAGAACTTGACTCGTACTCAAGATATTGGGTCCTAAAATAAAAATATTGCAGAATCAAGGCGCTCAAGGTATGCAACCATCAACACTTTGTAGCTTTCCCATGCCGCCTACTACACCCCGAACGGCGGTAGTTGGACAAAATATTATAAACACCATTTCATCTACTTGGCTTCAAAGAGTTGAAGTAGACAGAAAATCAAAATACAACCAATGGACTGATATCTTGCCAATTTCGTTCGTAAATATTATAACTACTAGTATAATAAGACTCAGTATTAAATTGAAAAAGTTTTGTAAGGGGACCTAAGCACATGTCACCTTCATTAGCCACCTAGAATGAAGTCAATCATAAAAGGAGCTCCGGTGAAATCATTCCTAATTTCCTTTTTTGTATGTAAAAAAACCGTACTAAGACAAAGTTCAAATTAATTTAATCATCGAATTAGGTAAGAAATAGGAGACAAAACACCTCAAAATTTGGGGAAAACATAATCAGTGTGAATTTAATCAGATA
>CM034006.1:7906675-8005601 GCA_019603395.1 Cyrtorhinus lividipennis | reverse complement strand
GGATTGGAGTTCGCTAAGAAATTCCTCGACGTCCGGGAAAGCAACAACGGAGATATCCTATCCAAAGTCAGCCTTCACAACAACGAAGCTGGAAGGCAGGTGGGTAGGACTTTTCCGAAATTAAATTATCTCCTCGATAAAATGTCGACTCGAATATATTTTGAGTACAGTGTAGTTGAAAAATTATAGTAGAACAATGTCCGTCCGTTGTGGATTCGTATGTACTCGATGGTCAAACGGGAAGCTGTCCGTGGACGATATTCCATGGTAAGATTGTAGTAGGAAGCAAGGAACAAAGAAGATGTAAGGAAATCTTACACTCAACTCAAGTGCATTCAAATACTTCGTCCTCCAAAAGAAGAAAAACTTGAAACTAGGCGATTTGTGGAAGAGATGACTTGATTCAAGGGGCAAACTAGTCTCACGTACAGAGCTCGCCGTACGAAGGGATGGCGAAGATATGAGAGAGAGGCATTAGCGAGCCTCGACTTCTTACGTGAGTGAGATGTCACGCGGAGATGACAACCCTCCATCTTCCAGCAGGTGATCCTGCCAGAGGGACAAGTGCTCAACCGCAGATCAGATGGAAGAGAGAGCAGAGTAGCGTACAACGTCAGGGATTTCTCGAGAAAATCGAACAACATATTGGTTCAGGGATAAAACACTTGGGATGTTCAGGAGAACGGGGAGTACGCCGTCCGCCGTCCCCGCCGACGTGGTAGTAAAAAAAATTCTAAACATCTGAAATTTGGGTCAGGGGTCCGTTCCCGGCTTGGTTGGTCCTCAAAACTTTTCAACCCGATCTGACCAAATTTAGGTGGGGTAGGGGTCAAATGTGTATTTTGAAAATGGATTTTCGAGATTTTTGGCGATTTAAGGTGTGGGGCATCATTTTTCACTAAATTTTGGACGCTGAATCCAATGAAATGGGTCCCGGAACGATTGGCGCACTTTGGACAAGGTTATAGGTCAAAATGGGTACCTATCTACCCATTTCGAATGAGTGTTTCGAGTTTGTGGTACCCTAAGCTTGTAGAGTATCATTTTCCCACTGAATTTTGGACCCTGAATTGATTGGAATAGGTCCGGGACCCACCACACCCATTGTTTCTCCCATGTTGAAGGAAATGAAGTCTCCATGCTTCTGGTCCGAGGAATAACCAACCCCTGTGAAAGAATTAGCAGCGTTATTTCTTGAATACAATCTGGGCACGATGGCCACAACATCTGATTGCTTCTTACGGATTATTATGATCGGATTCAAGTTTGTCACGGACGGTTAATAAAGTAGTTAGCCGCCAAAAACCCCAGATTTCCTTGAACAACCGGCACAAAATATTGGGACATTTTTCCATGTTTTGACAGTGAAATACTACTACAATCGGCCCCATCATCTTTCTCTTAGTCACCACCGATATAGAATTGAATGTCTCAACAATCACGACCCACCCACGATGGTCAATAAACCAATCAAGAGGAACGACGAGTCATTAGTAGGGTAACTTCGATTGAAAACAATACAGTCATTCATCTGCCCACCTCCGATCTATGTTCAAAGTTTCAATACCTACTTCCAACTCTCCATTTCCTCTTTTTAAACGGCAAACCACAGAACAAAAGGGTTTCGATTGTTTTGGATGGACTCATCGGCGTCTGCGTTATTAATTCATCACTTACCTAACATTCTACGGACATATCTTACACAGAGGGTACTTCCTCAGAATAGCCAACAAGCATCAAGAGCTCTTCTATACATGCCTACTACGAAATAAAATCATCATATCTTGAAAAGCGTTAATAGCTCATTCTGGAGTCTTATTTAGGGTAGTTTGCTTGAATTTCTACGAGCACTAATTTTTGCTAACTTCGGCGAAATATTCGTCTATTGAATTCTACTGATGCATCAAGCGGCAGATGTAGCAATCTTTGCATTGTGAAAATAGAGAAGAACCTCTTTGACGGACCTATCAAGCGCTTTGCTTTGGAATGAACAGTAGGGGAGTAAAATCTTTGCAAAAACTGAATTCTTTAGGAGCAAGCCCCGTTTCTATATTTCAGTAGTCGGGATTAGGAAGGTAAGAATGTGCTCAGTGGCTGTTTTCCCAACGTGCGATGCTCCCTTATTACAGATAGGATCCATTCCCTGGTGGATCGAAATAGGTAAGTTGTATTTTACAGGACTGGAGTCGGCCGGCATTTCAAAGTGGAACTTATTCGCAGGGAACTTAGGTGCAAATCAAAGTTGGTAGTGCTGATTAGGGGCCGCAGTAAGGTCATAGGCTCGGAGCTTGGTCTCTTCATGGTTCACCATGCAGTTCTAGAGGGTGCTCAAGCAACTGAGAACATGCCACTAACTCAAGTTCGACGGATCGGAATGACTCGCGGGTGATTGGTCAAGCCGGGAGGCGTGAGAATCGTACGAGAAAAAAGAGAAAAACGGGAGGGGCGTGAAATCGACGTGGGCGAACGGGGAGGGCCATTAGGTTCGGAAGAGTGACGTTCAGCGCTCTCGCTCTCGGACCTTCCTACGGATAAGGAATATCCGTGGTAGGAAGGAGGGGGGCAAAAGTGAACGATACCGAGGAGGAGCCTTCCGTTCAAATAGTCCATTAATCAATTCGGAGGTACCCCGGGGGCCTGAACATTGATACGACATCAACCCCGGAGGTGACCCCACACGTGAAGCTTATAATCGAGTTTTACACCCTTTAGGGCTGACCGCGACGCTTGGGTACTCAGATGGAGGCGGTCCTAGTCGGCCGTACAAGGCTCGATAATATCACCTTTACCGCAGCTCACAAGTCAATCTACCGCCCGACACGAATCGCCGTGGAAATTGTGTGTGCCTTGTGAAAATGTAATTTGACGCAGTTGGATGAGGAACTTTCCCTAGGATGACTCAATCATCTAAGGCGCTTAAAAAAGTGACAAGTCGGGGATGCGGAGGGGTGCCATTCCCACCTGTAACACCTTTTGAGGCAACGGATACTCCCAAAATTAAGATGATCCCAACAACTCTTTGAAATTGATGGATCGACTCTTATCTAACCATTCAAATTTTAAAAGGAAGGCTTGCACAGCACCTTAGCACCGTCTACAAGAGTCAAAAGGAAAAAAAATCGGAGTACAGCAAATCCGAACTGATATTGACGATTTCTGAGAGGTTCAAGAGCAGCACATATTGGGGGAAAAAGTCTGCAACTCTTTTGCGGATCAAGACGGGACAAACGGAAGAAGAAATCGGCGAAGAGAAAGGCTTTGCGTTTCTCATAGACTAAAGATGTGGCTCTGTAAGTGGGTCTGGGTACCCACGTACCAGCTGAGGTTGACTGATCCATCTCCATTTGTCCGAAGGAAGAAATACAGATGAATAGCCGCATTGTACTGTCACCGACTCCGAAGATTGACGCGTCCCCTAACCACATCTGAATAAGTGGAATTGATCTTTCTAATTTGTCCATATTTGTTTACGGCTCTATTCAGCGCGAACAAAACCGCATCCAGAGGGTAGAAGGCGGGACAGCTCCTGCACGTGTTCTTCTCGACTAACTTGACTGATCGACCTGAAGTCCATTGTTGAACGTTGATTAATAGGATGTCATCGGATGTGGTGAGCTCCTCTCCAAAATGAACGACTCTAGGTAGTTGAAAGCAGTACATCGGCACGTTATACTTTACGCTGCATAGCCCCGCAGCTAATTTAGAATAATCAAAGCAAAGATACGCAGTGAATTTAATCGGAAATGACATCAATTTCCAAAGTGGGCGAGCAAAAAGTTGGATATATTTATTAGAATCATTCAGTGGATACAGTAATTCCTACATACTGCAGAGCTTTCTGTAGAAGCCCATGGACAACAGTAACTACTTCCCTGTTTCTCCTCATGGATACTGAGGACTAAATGGAGCCAATTATACAGCTTCATGGGTCTTAATAGACTGTTGAAGAGTGGTATGAACATGAAACATTGATAGGATAATAGATCCTCTGTACTGAGCTGAACTACAAATGGCATTTTGGGAGTAGAATAGGGTTACCAGATGGTATCCTTTGGGAGGATATGTCCTTCATTTACGCCCACTTTCCTCCATTTTCGGAGTTTTCAAACAAAAAGTAAAAGCTACCACGACCAAATCTGTGCCCTTCGTAAGTTCTTACAATCAGGAGTACCCCCTGACCTCCAGCATCAGCGTTAAAAAACTGCTATTTGTTTTTTATTTCGATTCAATTTATGGGAAACAATGACCAAAATTCTTTTTTTTATGCGAAATGAACAAATTTTGGTCGTTTTTCCGCAAAAATTGAGTCGAATCAAGAAACGAATAGCATTACGTGAATCATCGTTAAAAAACAATGAAAATTGATATGCCACACTTTGGAGTTCCCCATCATTCACTACTTGACAATTTCGAGGTTGTGCAAACTTTGCGTGCTCGCTGAATCGGTTGCGAGCAATAAATGGTTGAGGGATCAAATTTTCATGAAATTGTGGGTAGAATTCAAATTTGCTATACAAAAAAATTGGGGTTTCCATTTAAAATAAGAATGTTAGTTGCGCAGTTGCGTGGGGTGTGCAAATATAATATTTGAGATTCATGCAAAAAAATATGAAGATTCAAAAAACTTTTCAAATTCAAAGATTTTAGGAGAGGGAGGACAATTCCCAGGAGGAGTCCCGCGACCCAGTTCACGTTTGAATATATTTGAAGTTATTTATTATTTTTTCAATCTTGAAAAATATGCCCTCCATGTGTATCTTCTGTCCTCTCTCAAGTCCTCCATTCGAGTTTTTTCATCTTATGAGCCTAGAGTAGAAGTCACGACTACTGGGAGGTCGATAGTCAGTGAGTATGAGCTTCTAGGACAAGGAATAGATGAAAATCGACTTACTAAGAGTTTTTATAAAACGTTCCTCCTTTTTACAGGAAACATTTTCTGACAGGATTCTTGGATTCCTAACTAAACGAGAGATCAACAACCTTAAATATTCAACCTGACAAATTTTCGTAGCGAGGTGCGTGCCAACACCACTGTACTCTCGCACCAGGGAGATTGGTGATCTTACAATGAAGAGTGAAAATCGAACCTCACAACTTTTGGTCTTTCTTGGGCAATCTGAAGATGTACAATATTTGGCGCACGTCCGGTTCGACCGCTCACCGCAAGATGCCCATTTGCTCTCATTTCAATCCTTGACTAATCGAACGGAAGCCGTACGTCGAGTCTACTCTACCTTTCTGACACTTTTTCACCAAAACCCGTCACGTCAAATTTCGAAAGCGATAGTTGGGACCGATAGTCGTGAAATCGGTGAACGGTCTTTCGAGAGGATTTCAATAGCGTCAGATGGGAAGCCCTCCCACCTTTTCTTTTTCCAGAAGCCAAAAAGGATTTCTTTTGTCCGAAAAGGCCCACCTTTACGACCCGAAGACACCTAGGCCCGCCTTCTGATGGTGGCCAAAGAGCCGGAGAGGGGCCTCAAAAGACGATCCCGTGTCCAATCGGTGCAGCTTTGTCAACTTTAACACCTACTTACCATACATTAGGATGGTACCTACCGCCGCGATAGTCCCTTTTTATTGAAACATCCCCCCGAGACGAAGAACAGGATTCCTTTGTTGCGTCTTATACGTCGAGGGAAATGTCGCACTCACTCCGGAGTAATTTATCCTTCGAGAAAGTTATGGGGGCTCCAATCATCTCTGACTTGTTCTGCATAATCTCTATTTAGTTCGGCCTTTGTGCATCCTTGTGACCAGTAGGTCTTACTCAACCAACATCAATTTCTTTATTTTAATCCTCTCGACGCCTCTGCTCGAGCAACGAGTCCAGAATATTCAAAGTCTGATAGTGAATTAGCGACAGGAAAAGGAGCCTAATCGTCGCGTGTTGTCCTTCAGGGATCATTTTAGTAATTTTTGAACAGTTTTTTTTTTCTTTTTCCATACTTACACGACTTTTTGCCCGTAAAAATGTCTACCTTTTGCTTACCTTGTTCTCTTGAACCTAGCTCTCCAACATTATGCAAAGCTTAGCGTTGATTTTGATTTGATTTACTGATCTTATTAAAAAGGAATTTGTTTGAAGAAAAACGTAGTTTAGATTCTTGCGAATCTCCGGTTTTTTATCCAACTCAAACTCACAACGTTTATAAGTTTGATGCGTCTCATACCCCCATTTTTCGCTTCTGATCCGATATAATAACTATCCCATTTTCATTGACCATCATATTGTTTGGAATGAACAGCAGTATGTTTAACAATGGTTTGAACTTAGATATTCTTGAGTATATTTTCACTAAGCACGTCTAGAAGTCGTTGGTGGGAATCTGACCATTCGTGTTCTTCGTACCTTCCGGTGATTACAAAGGCCGTAGGAAAACAGTTTTGTTGTTCTTACACCTTCATTACAACATACAGTCAAGAGATATTGTATCACGAGAGGTATATTTTGTACGGGAAAAGTTATTGAGAGATCGCGTGAGAAAAACGGTCAGCCACTCTCAAGATGAACACGGATTTATACAGACTAGACAAACACACTTCAACGAGGACACCACTTGGGAAAGAAGAGTAATGTGACAAACAAACAAGCCGAGAGCATGGGAACTCGATTAACCAAGAGCCGCTTTCGAAAGAGAAACAAATCGAAAACAACAAATAAATTGGTACCCACCAACGCATTTTTCGTGGGACCCGAAAAACCTTGACCTTATATCGCTTTTTCGGAGCCTGCCGGTTAATATTGTAGGAAGGATTAATTTGTTGTGCTACCCCTACTTTTATGATGAAGGCTTCAAGAAATGACATTTGCGGAAGAGCAATGATATTATTTTGTCAAGTAGAGTACATCGAGTCGACTTAGATGACATTTTTCACGATCACTGAGGTACAAAGAATTGTTGATGTTTCTCAAAAATACTCACTAGTTACAGAAAATTACTACATTTAATGTCCGCAGGCAGTAGCCAGGAACATGCAAGTGAGATGTAAATGTCACGGAGTCTCTGGAAGCTGCGAGCTGAAAACCTGCTGGAGAGCGGCCCCCGACATGCGACAGATCGGACAAGTGCTGAAGGAGCGTTTCCGGGAGGCCGTCATGGTCGAAGAGAGTAACCAAGGAGGAGCCCAAGCAACGTTTCTAGAAAAGAAAAGGCGTCGAAGAAGAAAGAAGAAGAAGAAAAGGAAGAGGAAAGTCAAAGATATGCAGCAGAGTCTTGTATTTTACGAGAAATCACCGAGCTTTTGCGACAAAGACCCTTCGATGGAGGTTCGTAAAATGAAAAATACATTTTGAGTCAACTGCAAACGTATCTTTTTTTGATGTAGCAATCAAGATTTCGTGAAAATGAAATGACCTACGAGTGTTTTTCAACTTGGTTGTTTCAGATGCCCGGCACGACGGGGAGGGTCTGCAACAGAAGCAGCAGAGGAGTAGACGGTTGCAGCTCGTTATGCTGCGGTCGAGGTTACAACATCATCAGACGGCGGCGAACGGACAGATGTCACTGCAAATTTGTCTGGTGTTGCTACGTCACGTGTAAAAACTGTACAACTGACGAGTGGATCACTGTGTGCAAATAACTTACGTAAGCCAGTTTGATATTTAACGCAAACAAAAAGTACGCGTAATGCCCTTAGCTGGATCGGAGCAACGCACTAAGCGTAAAGCTTCAGAAAATGTGATTATGACAAGCGAAGACGCAATATACAGCCTAATAAACGGAGTGCGACGCTGAACATACTCATAATAAAGTGAAAAGAAACAAAATATAGGACGGCGCCAGAAAAACAAAATTCAGAAGCCTTTTGGGAGAATCATGAAGGACTCGTACTCAAGATATTGGGTCCTAAAATAAAAATATTGCAGAATCAAGGCGCTCAAGGTATGCAACCATCAACACTTTGTAGCTTTCCCATGCCGCCTACTACACCCCGAACGGCGGTAGTTGGACAAAATATTATAAACACCATTTCATCTACTTGGCTTCAAAGAGTTGAAGTAGACAGAAAATCAAAATACAACCAATGGACTGATATCTTGCCAATTTCGTTCGTAAATATTATAACTACTAGTATAATAAGACTCAGTATTAAATCGAAAAAATTTTGTAAGGGGACCTTAGCACATGTCACCTTCATTAGCCACCTAGAATGAAGTCAATCATAAAAGGAGCTCCGGTGAAATCATTCCTAATTTCCTTTTTTTTAATATGTAAAAAAACCGTACTAAGACAAAGTTCAAATTAATTTAATCATCGAATTAGGTAAGAAATAGGAGACAAAACACCTCAAAATTTGGGAAAACATAATCAGTGTGAATTTAATCAGATAATGTCATGTATGAACGGTAGACCTACCCATTGTAATTATTGTAAAAATAATGTATGAACCCGAAGTAGCATGTTTTACTAATTACAAGTTAATTTTGAACAGTATTACGTTAAATTATTTTGTTATTCTTGTTGTACTATGTATTTATAAATATCCACATTGTGTCGTACTAAGAGGTTTGACATTGTTTACTAAGAAGATCATACTGTTGACTATTACATTGTAGGGAGTTCTGACACGTAAATCTGGACGTAGGATTTCGATTTAAAAAATTAATTAGGTATGTATGTGTCACTGGGAACGTACGCTTTTATAGAGAGGTTGACGGTAGCAGAGAAGAAACAAGATTAAAGGAACCATTATCCATTTTTCACAAAAATAACTTTCCAATTTCAATCCGTCGTGAGCAGCTTGTAAGCGCAACTTGTTTCTGTGACGTCACAAGTGCTGCCCTCTAACGTAGTAGCCCTGTGAGCACCCCCTTTTTTACAGGCTTTTTTTTTTCAACCAAAAATTTATTCGTAATGAAGAGAGTTCAGATTCAATAAAAATTGATGACCTTCTTACACGAACTATTAAAAATGTTCCGGAAATTGCCCATTACCATATGTTATACAGCACTGTATGGAAGAGATATGAGTTGGCATTCAGTACCCAAAATCACCTTGAACTCTCAGTTTAAAAAAAAAAACGATTTTTTTTTTTTTTTCATGATTGATTGTTTCTGTTGGCATTTTGTGTTGTAACCTCACATAGCATTTTTTACTATCTCCATTTCGCTTGTTTAAAGAGCAGCTACGTGACGGTTCAATAGGCGTGTTCAATAGAAGCATTGCGAGGTTTCCAAACACAAGCTGTCAATCCCTTCGTTATCTCGAAGTTGATGATGAGACATGAAGGTACTTTACGAGGAACGCGAAGAAAACATTTACGAAACCCGCTTCTCAGTTGCCATGGACGATCTCTAGGATATTTCATTTAATGGAAGAAATGTCCGCAGGTAGTTCGTTTCATCGACATCCATCTAGACTCTAGCGCCTTTTCGAATAGTGATAACATCATAGTAACTACTTTTGGGATACCTACTTCCTACTACGGCCTTCAATGGGATTCGACAGATTAGGGAAATTCCACTATATGTACTATGGTCACTGCCATTTCTATAGTAGCTCCTGAACGATTTTCAAATGATACAGGTCCTCTACAACTCTCGTTTATCTACAGAATTTTATGAAAAATATACAGTGTTGGGTTCTACATACCGCATACAGTATGCGTTGAGCCCAAAACCACTGAAATACATTCCTGGGAATGGCTGGAGAGTACAAAACGGAACTAAAGCTTTTGAACGCTCACCTCCATGTCGCTACTTTTCGTGCATCCAAAGCTAATTTTACTGGGTCTTTCACCTTTCATATTTGTTTCCAGATTTACGTGTAAAGTACGAATTCCAAACACTACACACACACCTCACTCAACCTGGACATCTTACTCATTAAGATTCCTACAAGACCATTCATTAATTTATTTTCAAATCACCGTAGCGTACATAGGCGATCGTTCCTGGCATTAATTTATTCTCATATTAAAAATAAGTTGTAATTGGAATTAGTACCTACCTATTGTTTGGAATTAGTGAACAACATATTGAATTGTAAATTTCTCAGAGACCATACAATTTGTCGAGAAGCTATTTATTGTGCTGATAATATAACATCATAAACCTACACTAATAATTTTCTCCAGAGAAGAAACAAAACCAGGAATATTAATAAATGCAATAAACTATGTATGTGTCTCACTTTTATTATCAACATCAACTACCTCGACGAAGTTCGTGTCAGCCTCATCAACTGTTCTTTTTGTCAACTTTTTCTCGTCAGAACATGGATTAAAAAACGGAAAAATCACGAAACCGCCCTCCCCGTAGTCCCTTACGGCGAATGATAGGGTGTAAAAACGAAACGGACCATTCAGATAATCGAGTTTCGACGGACACGATCGTTCTCCCACGAAAAATGAGAATGGAATTGCCGCAGAGATCTTTCCAGTGAGTTGCGGTTTAATTATAGGTTCCCAGGTTCGGGTCCAATTATTTGCGGATCGTATTAAACATGAAGTGTGTGCTACGGTTGATTTTAGGAGGAAAACGGTTGCCAATTCTTGACATTCAACAAAACCGTGGGAAGCAAAAGATTTAGAAAATTTTTACGTCGGATCTTGTATTTTCAAGATCTTGAGTCGGGCTGTTTTACGTGGTCTTAGCAAAACATGTAGATGCCTGCGGATGATTTCCTATCCTGGGCCACCATTGTTCGGGGTGTGCGTGAAAAACTACCAAGATACAACCCCATTTCGTATGTCTTATACTATTCCAGGTGGCTAGCTTAAAAAACTGTGCACTCCAAAATCGCCTACATTTTTATTTCATACGTAGATTTTTTCTAGGCAGAGTTCAAGTCCTGCAAACACAGTAATATTTTGTTTACAGCCTATCGTGACCTGCTTACTAGAGAGAAACGTGCAAAATAATGTGAATCCTTCATCCTATACAGTGGCGTTACCACGTAATCAGGCCTTGAGGATTGCCGCCGCTAACGGGCTTCCTGATCTTGTTATGCGGAGCAGTTGTTCAAATTCTCTATCGATTCAAACGCACATAATCAAATTAGAAGCCGACTTTTCGAACGTAGGAGCAGCCATAGTCACAGAGTCGTAGTGCTTGCCAGAGCAAAAACTTGTGCTTCGACAAAGACAACGATTTAGCTGCGAGGTGAGTGAATCATTTCAAAAATTTGAACTAAGAGCCCTTCGATAGATTTGAGACCTTCGGAATATATTGATGAAAGACAAAGACAAGCTACTTGACCAAGATTTTACCTGCCGAATAAAGGATTTTCCGACAAATTATAAGGATGGCCTTGTAATATGTCATTTTTCGAGAGGGTTCTTAGAGGGCAGGCATTGAGAGGCGTAGCATTTGATGCAAAATCTGGGGTCTTTGTTTTGAAGTTTAGTAGGAAGTAGAGATCTAGCTTTGATCGTGACACCTACTAAGCCATTACTT
Source organism: Cyrtorhinus lividipennis (assembly GCA_019603395.1). NCBI lineage: Eukaryota > Metazoa > Arthropoda > Insecta > Hemiptera > Miridae > Cyrtorhinus > Cyrtorhinus lividipennis. Next base: position 7,994,200 of record CM034006.1, on the reverse strand, counting down.
GAACCCTTCACTTTATACGAATCAACATTTTCGACTGCAGTGGCGCCGTTCTTGCTATTTGGGGAACTGGTTCGCTCTGAAGACGGTTTCGCGACCTTTGAGTAGTCTTGACAGTTCATTCGGGTTTTCTCGTAGTTGTAAATATAAGGAATTGGCAATTCAATAGAATCACTTTCGCTCCAAGGAAGAGTTTGACCCGCCACGTCGACGAATTTGACGTCCCCGTAAAGCTTCTTCAATTTGACGTCTCGAACCACACTGAAAAGATCTCCTTCCCAGTTCATCAATTTGGCCAATTCGAGGATCGTAGTGTCGCAATCACCTCCGATGAAGATGTCGTCTGCATCGTCGGTGCTCCTGTAGCTGGCACGTACTCTTCCACTCTTCAATTCAGCTGGTAGGTGACGATTGATCACCACCCTGGGACATTCAGGGGGACATTCGTTCACAAGAGAAGCAAACGGCTCGATTAAGAGAGAAGTGCCCAACACAATAAGAAAGTCGCATTGCGGTAAATCGATGAAAGCTCTAAAACTGAAATTCATTTTCAACTCCTCACCAAACAACACTATGTCCGGCCTGACTAGGCCGCCACACGCATCGCAGACAGGGACGAGATTATCGTCGACTTTATTCACAAGCCACTGGAAAGTGTAAGGGGCTTCGCAGAGAACGCAATACGCCCGATGGATTGTGCCGTGAGCCTCAATTAACCTTTCCGGCGACAGACCTGTCATCGCTTCCATACCATCGATGTTCTGAGTAAAATGTCTCAAAAGAATCCCTTTCGTTTCCAACAGTTTAATGAAGCAGTGAGTTAATGTCGGCTTGAGCGCGTTGTGGAAAAAATTCCCCTTCAAAATCCGGTACAACGTGTCCGGACGGTTGTAAAAGTAGTTTTTGTCCCACATGATGTCCGCATATTGGACATTATATTTCCTTAATTGGTGGTACAAACCTGTCTCGGGAGACCTGAAATCACATATTCCAGCAGAAGTACTGATCCCGGCTCCACTGAGAGTAACAACATTTCGTGCTTGTTTCAATTTGCGTGCAGCACATTCCAGAGGCGACACATTTTTTTGGCTCAGCGAAAAAGACATTAGCAACAACTATAGATGAGGAACTTATCGGGAATTTATGCTTGTAGAAGTCAAGTAAGACGTGACCATCACACATGTTTGAAGAAGTAGGTACTTTATGAATCATCGAATTCAACTTGATTCAAGTTCGACTAGGAACTCGGTAAAATTGACGTTTTCTTATATCTTGTAGTCGACAGTTTACAATAAGCGTAAGTCTGAAACAAAAATACCTTTGCATCTTTTTGAAAAAGTAACCAACAAAGAGAAAATGCGTAACGAAAAGTATTTAAACAGCCTATACCAACGTGAACCCATATCAATATTGTGAGCAATGTAAAAAAAAAAAATAAATAAATAAAGAATAGAAAAATATTTAACTAAGTATCAAACGGGTACAAAAACGCCCCAAGCTGCTGTAGGTATGTTCCAACCTATACGCATTACTTGATAATATTCGGCGCATTCGCTCTGCGCAGGGCATGACGCGTTCCAACCGCGTCGAGTTAAGAAACTTTCTCACCTCTCCTGAACTCTGTTACAACCGAGCAGAGGATTCACGCAGAGTTCAATAACTTTCTCCCACTCACTATTCAGTTCACTGTAAGTACATAAGCTAAGTAGCAAGTGTGGCCTTGATCAATAGGGTGAACCCGGAGGCCACAATGGGGACCTGCAACGTCAAATGATTGCACTAACTTAAATACAACATGAACCCCATCACGGCATCTTCATACTCTTGAAGATTTTATATCCTACCCTACCCGCTTACCATCCCACATTTATCCTTTCGATAGAAGACGTCACATTCCAAGCCTAATGGTTAAAAACTTTGAAATACTGCTAGGTTTCGATCTTTTGTCTGATTCCAATGCTTTAATTTGGGTGACTACCCTTGCTTCGAGGCCGAGACTTGAACATATTCAATAAATTCCAAGGTTTGCGTTCGAAATTGGCAGCATCTTCCCAATCTGAGTTTGGACTTTCACAAGATCTTGACGAATGCGCTCTGTTGAGTGAACCGGATGAATCTTTTTTTCCTTTTTTTGAACGACGAGGAACATCTGGCTCATAGCGGAACATCAAATCCCTAAAATCCTTTTCCCATTGAAATAACTGCAGCAAATGTAGAGTACCATCATCACAAGAACCTTGAACGAATATGTCTCTCACGTTGTGCTTCTTGTGATTTCTCGACCCTTCATAAACCACCCCAAGGTGTTCTCCAACAGGTAGATTGTTCATGATCAAACGAGGACAGGAAGAAGGAACTTTCTTAACAGTGGAAGCAAACGGTTCGACAACCAAGGATGTACCAAAAACTATAAGGAGGTCACAGTGAGGTATATCGTGCTTGACACATTCAACAAAGCGCGGGTCAAGCGTCTCTCCAAAAAGTACGATATTTGGTTTAACTGTACCCATACAGTTCGGATCCTGACACTGAGGGATGGATTTCCCTTGAACAACGAGGCGGTCACGGAGCCACGCCAAATTGTACTCCTTCTTACACTTCAAACACCGCGACGTGTAGACGGAACCGTGAGCTTCGACAACCTTGTCCGCCGAAATCCCAGCCAACCTCTCAAGACCATCTACATTCTGGGTAATATGTCGTAAAAGGAGACCTTTTTCTTCGAGAAGCTTGATGAAGTAATGCGTCTTAGTTGGTTTGTAATCTTGAAGCAGCATTTCTCTTAAAAGTCTGAACAGCGGCTTGGGATTCTTTTTGAAGTATTTCCTCTCAAAAACCGCCTGAGGATAAGGCAAATTATATTTACTCAAAATGTGGTAGATACCGGAGTCGGGAGAACGAAAATCAGGAATTCCAGCAGCAGTGCTCATTCCTGCTCCGGCCAGGGTCACCACACGCCTTATTTGGTGGTTCACTATTTTATTCATGCAGAGGTACATTGGGCCTGAAACTTTGACATTTACGCATTGAACAGCACGATCTTGCTCCCCGACACTTTGGACTCCTTTGCTTTGAGGGATCCGATCCGTGTTCTGAATCACTGCGTTTTCCTTCCTGTGAGACTTGGCGCTACTGGTCTTCTTGGGAGGATTCCTCGACTCCTTCAACTTCTCATTTGAAGGTGGCCTGACATCAATCAATAATGGGTCTGATACACAGGACACACCGGTTGGAGAAGGACTTGTATCCGCATGACGTAGACCAGAAATGAGTTTCATCATCTTAGTTGCGTTGATTTCATCGGGCTGTTTCCCATCACCACTCTCACCGCAATTCTTCAAAACGTTATTTGATTCCGTTGATACTTCTGGTTCTATAAGTCGAACTTTCTTGGAGAAGGGATTTTTGATGCAAACTGCAGCTAAATGTGAGAACGGGTTTTTCTTTTGATTTTGAGACATGATATAATGATAACTAGCTTTGTGTGTTTTTTCAATAAAAGCGATGTACAAATGATGAATTTTGCCGGACTTCGCGAAGGAATTTTTTCCAAAGTAAACGTAGAAAATTTGTTTAATCAACGTCGGTATCCTAGAAGTAACACAATCATTGAACCGTAGGTATAGAAGATTTTTGAAGTGCCGTAAGAACAAAATTACTCAAATGTGTTTCAGGAGGAGGAAAGAGCCAAATAATGGAGAAGGGCCTGAAAGATGAGGGGCTAGATCTCTCTTCGCTTGAGGATCCTGGGGATCGATACATTCTTGGGGAACTTCTTGGATCGGGAGTCACCGCTAAAGTTTACCAGGCTGTCGATACGCAATGTGGTCGGTACTGCCAGAGATGGCCTTAGTTGGTCCTAATTCTTCAGAATATTCACACAACCATTAACATTGAGGAAGTGAAATTTATTTGAACTATTTCACAGGAGGAAAACAGGTCGCAGTCAAAATTCAGACGTTAAGAGCCGAATACATGGCCGATATAGAAGAAGAATACAAGATTCTACGTGACTTGTCGGCCCATCCCAATCTACCCGATTTCTACGGTGTGTATAAAAAAGACGACGGCGACAAAGAAAATATTTGGTTTGTCATGCAGGTAAGAGACATAATATGTACATATATTATATGTATTACTGTTTGAAAAGTACAGAAGAGCTTGATTTTTCATGTAGTCATTACTCTTCAACGTAGTGTGAATATACGCCATGTAATGACCCGTATGTAACAGAAAACGTTGCTCACACATCATAATTTTCCTCCACATTTGAAGAGGGTGTTGAGCATTGCTCCCATAGGAGTCAGTCACCTTTATAATTCATGGAAAAGATTGGAACTATATCTATTCGAATTTTCCTTTACCCCGTCTAATCCAATATTGCTATTTTTCGTACTGATAGCTCTGTGAAGGAGGACCTGTGACGGATTTGGTACGAGCTTTGAGTCGTCAAGCCAAAAAAATGAATGAAGTCCACATCGCCTTCGTCCTACGAGAAGTGCTCAAGGTGAGCGGATAAGAAAACTGCTATTCGATCCGAAGTGAAATATTTCGTTAAATACAACGTACTTTTCACAATGTTAAGAACAATTTGTAATTCGACAACTAAATTCGTTCAGGATGACCAGCAAATGCTCATAACAGTGAAGGGAGAGCAGTCCAATTAGAGATCGTTCAACCGAATGTTTGGCGCATGTAAAGCACAGGATATTAACACGCAGATGACTCTAGTTGATGAACTAAGAGCGAAGGTAGTTAGCGACAGGGAGGAATGAGGCGCTCATGCCCAGAGCAAGCGATTCATTAGTTTGGGCGCGTCGTTATGCAGCACGATGGATGAGGGCCGGTATCAATCAGCCGTCTCCTTTTCAACATTTCCCTGCGCTGAAACGTTTCCTCTGGTTCTTCTCAACTCATTGGTCTTTTGAAGGGCTTCAACCTCCACTCTTGGTCAAGTCATTCTCTGGCCAATTCAATCCAAAGAAGGCCAATTACCAAGAATCAGGTGTTTTCTGAGGATTGAACAAAAAAAAAATGTGTACTTGTTTGTGCCCTCGGATGCAATAAATAACTTCAGAGCAACAACAATCGCAATGAAGCCGTCAAGACGGTCATATTAGGTTCAGAAGCCAACATTAGAGGAAAAGGCAAATAATCATCGCGAAAGCTGGTGATCAATTTTCTCATTAAAAGCTCGTTAGAGCGTAAGCAACTAGGCGCCAGCCAAGAGGTAAAAAAAATTAAAAAGGATTTGAAAGGAAAATATGCGGATCTGAAAAGGATCAAAAATAGAATACCTGGAAGGCTCAAAATGAATCAGCCAGAAAATAAATTGTCAAAAACCAAAGAAAGAACTTAGGAAATCATTAAGCTGCCCGTGCTCGAGGATGCGGCGCCATGATTCATCGAAAAAAAAACGCGTACGAATGTAAGATATGAGGGCAGCTCTGAAACTATGTACAAATGACCGCTCAGGAGTGATGACGGAGAGCACGGGCCTGAAGGTACAACAACCGGATGATGATCCTCGAAAGAGTTTTTCGTGTATGGTAACAACGATTTATCACGCGATAAATCCCTAGTTGAAAATGACCAGGTTGACTCGAGAAAAAATGGTCATAATGTTGGCAGCCGTCCTGAAGTAGCAGGAGTCATCTTGCATAATGAAAAGGGGTTGCCATCAATGTTTCACTAGAATCACATTTTAGAGCGAAGAACGTTCTGCAGAAAAAGCAAAGGTTGACTTTGTAAGTGACATAGATACGATTAGGTGGTTTACATCCAGTTCTGAATATGTTATTTAAATTGGAGCTTGAAGTCGTTGTATCTGAGTAATTCAACAGACGAATCCGCGCGCAGTACACGTCCTTGGGTAGGATCTTAATGCGTGAAGCAGCCAATAATCTTATATTATATTTAAACGTCCACAGGCACTGACAGAACTTCACGAAAACCACATTATCCACAGAGATGTCAAGGCAAGCAATATACTACTCACTAGGGACGGTGAAGTAAAGCTCGTTGATTTCAGCTTAGCCAGGTATGACTTGTTGTGTTTTGATCAAGTGACACACCACGTATTATTCAATTTTCAACGGCCATAACTACTTTATAGGGAGCTCTCGAGCACAATGGGCAAAAGACAAACCTGCTTGGGATCACCTTGCTGGATGGCGCCGGAAGTTGTGACGAGCAAGAGCGGAAAAGGATCGTACGACAACAGAGCGGATGTCTGGGCTCTTGGTGAGAAACATGATCAAAACTACGATTTAATAAATTTGTAAATTGTAGCTAAACGCTCCATAAATGCACACATTATGCACAGGCATCACCGCTATCGAACTGGGAGATGGAAAGCCACCGTTCCAAGACATGCACCCAACAAGGGCGCTGTTTCAAATAGTGAGGAACCCTCCTCCTACCCTCTACAGACCCGCCAACTGGAGTCAGAACTACAACGATTTCATTTCAGAGTAAGAGATAGATCAAAAGTTGGTCTCCTCACACTACCGATGTAGTAAGTGCAACGTTGAGAAATGTGTTACTACCAAATTTCCAGGTGTTTGGTGAAAAATCCCGAACATAGGCCGTATATGGCGGAGCTGATAGAACACCCTTTTCTTTCTGACCTACCCGAAAACGACCACCACGTAAGTAATGCACTTATTGTTCGCTATTACATCAGTTAGATTCGACGCTAAAACTCCTCTAGATCTCCTCTGATCTTACTTCTTTGTTTTAGTTGACAGCGGAACTGAGGACCCTGTTGGAAGTAGTGACTGCTGACGAAAAGAATGAAAGGAAACCGGAAGTTAGAGTTAAAACCGGTCTCCTTCAGGTATGTTTATTGGGGACGATCGTCTTCATCCTCATCACCACGCTTTTGGTCAGCATAATCCAGCTTTACACAACAGAGAAGCCTCAAAAATACGATCCCCCAAAATTATCAAAATGATGATAAACTCGAAAAATATAGTTTAAGCATGAAATTTCACCAAAAAAAAAAAATAATAATAATAATCAAAGAAAAATTACGACAAAGATAACGTTCAAGATTCAGCATATTTATGAGGTAGGGCTAATCAACTTGTTTCGGATGGGGGCGGTTCTAGAGGACCTGAGGGTTATCAAAATTGGGACTACCGAAAACATGCAGAATTGGGATCCCCTAAATAAACACTTCATCCCTTCGAAGCAGGCAAAGTCAAGCCATTATATCAAATTAGGCAGAGAAGTGTATCGAGGATTGAGGCAAATGAGTCCACCTCAACTGCTAGAATTCACAGCCTGCCTCATCCCGAATCACGACCATAACCCGGCCCTAGTCATTTGGACGTGAAGTATCGACTCGAAGGACAAGAGACCATACCCCTAGAAAGGCAAGCCAAACACCACCCCCAGCTTGTGCGTTTCAAAAATGCGTCCATTCGTTAAAAGAATTAGATGGCGGTGATGCGTTTTGATTGCAGAAATCCATGTCTCTCGATCCGGAACCAATGCACGCGGAGGATTTAGCTGCTTTAGAAGTCATCAACGAGGACGCGATAGTCTCTCATTTGGAGGCTCGCTTCAAGAAGAACCAATACTACACGTATGTTGGGAACATCTTACTGTTTATGAATCCCAACAAACCATTGAACGCTTATGGATTTCAAGTAAGTTGATTTTGATCCATTTTTCAAAGAAGTTATTTTGGCGGCACAGCGACGACATACTACGGCTAAAAATATTAGATCGCAAACTGAAAATACGGAATACGGACATTTAATACAGAATGAAACAATCGGTAACTTAGCGGACTATATGAACCAGGGAAGCAAAGACGACGCGACGTAACCTGGCCGAGAACGGAGCATGGAGAAGAGATGCAGCGTTCACGAAACATGAGGAACGGATAAGTTTCTCCCATCGATGTATCGTGTACCACTGAATTTATCGGAATGAGTCCGGGACACTACTATCACAGTTTTCCCGATGCTCCAGGTCCGGGACGTATCACAATCGCGTTGGTGGAAAACTAATCCCCTCTTCATGTTTCTTGTTCGCCGCATCTCTTCTCTATGCTTCGTTCTCGGGCAGGTTATCACGCACCGTTTTAACATGGAACCATGTTTTAGCCATGACCTAACTACCAAAAACCGTTCGCCGAGAAGGTGACGCGGGAAGGGAACGCCAGAAGGGTGACGCGGGAGTGTCACACGGCCCTCTGGGCCTCGCCAGGGGACCGTACCTACTTCCTTGTAAGGTGGTAGTGAGTCATCAGAAAATACCTACCTACTCCTATGAAATTCTGCGAGATCCGGAGTCCTCATTTACAGTTAGTTAGTTAGTTAGTTAGTCTTACTGCGGTCGTCCACCCGCGATGTTGTGTCCTGGACCCGAGTGCCCCCCCACAACGTCTTCAGGTATATGTCCTCTTCATTCTGTGAATACATCTGCGTCTGGATCGTGCATCGATATGATCTTCACTCGTCATATTGAAAATATCGATTCGAAAAATTATATAAGTTATTTCAGCTACCACAAGCCAATGTTGGCCATCACTTCTATGGATTGTGTGGAATAAAAAAATAAAAATCGAACTTATAAAAAATGTATTTTTGGCCTAAAAATCGCCTTTTTCGGAGAAATACACCTGTTTGAAACCTTTATCTAATTCCGTCACTTTGAAGTACAAATTTTCCTTGGAGTTGAGACTGCCCATCGTTTCGTCATCCATCTTGGCATGTCGCACAGGTAAGAAGCAGTTGAAGGTCTCACCAAGTACCATAATACGTTCCCCGAACTTGCTAGTTACTCTCCGCAGTTGTTGAACTTTGAACGCTTTGTTATGATCCACTTGGCTCAGGTTCAACAAAGGAGCTTCGTCAATGTCTGCAAGGGCGTTCATGGCTGCTAGAGAATCCATAGTATGAGAGCTCGGGAATGACAATGCAGCAGTAGAGTCTTGGTTATCTTATTATGGTTATATTATAAACATGGGTCCATGTTTATCGGATTTTAGCCGTAGGCTCTAAGCGGAAAGCAGACGGGGGTCCAGGGGGCTTGCCCCCTGGCGAGGCCCAGAGGGCCGAGTTTTGCTCCACAGGTTCTTATCGCTTAAGGTGTAGTTAGCTGAGAACCGATAGTTCTAGCAGTAGCATGTCGTCGCTGTACCGCCAACTAGTTTCCGATCGAGTCGTCCCAGAACCTTTGCCTGCCCTGACAGCTATTAAAAATAATACTCTTTCCATTCGTTGTTTTGTGATAATACTAACGGGCTTCCTCGGCCGGGACTGGACTAAGACAACGTACTTACTATGACGCTTTTCCTTCTTTTCACGGACATTATCCCTGACTCGCGACATGTCGTCTTCCAGTATTAGCTTAAAATTACGCTCCTTTTTATCTCAATCAGATGCGTAGGAAGATCGCTCCCCATTACTTGCCTGTTATAATCATTTGTGTGTGTTCTTTGATGTCTGCAGAATGAAAAAGTGGTTCTAATTTAATAATAGGTGTTCCTATTCGATGTTCAAAAAATGATTTGACCATGAAATTACAAATGGTCGGTTAGCTAGTCAGATACTCAATACTCAACCCTTTTTTAGTGTCCTGTGTATGATGGTTTTCCGGGTACCTAGGCGTGTGTGGTAGGTATAATTTTCCACTAAATGTTGGATGCTGAACCAATTGGAATGGAGAGACTCTATACCCATCAATTTGCCCCATGCTCCTGTCCAAGGAATAACCTACCTCTGTGAAAGAATTTAGAGTTTTTCTTCAATAACCAAAACGAGGAGCAATTACTTACAAGCTACATTTTCTTTTCTAGCATTACAACAAATACAAGTTCAAATCAAGATCAGATAATGAACCACATATTTTTGGAGTAGCTGACAGCGCGTACCAAGACATGCTTCATCATAATACAGCGCAGAGTATCGTGATTTCTGGTGAAACAATGTCGGGGAAAACCAGCCAATACCGTCAAATAATACGACACCTGACTCATCTTGGCATGGTGAGTTAGAAGGCGAACAAATTGAAATAAATACTCGTCAACTAGATAAAAAATTCTTTACCCCAGCTTTCCGTTGTACCAGGAAATTTCACTCTGCTAAACCCTTTTCTATGATTTCAGTGTAACAGCATAGTAACTGAACGGGTGCTCAAGGCTGTGGATCTCCTCCATGCTTTTGGTAATGCAGCAACTCCGGAGAATCCTGATTCAACGAGACATGCGGCTGTTACTCAAGTGACCTTTTCGTCAACTGGAAAATTATCTGGAGCCATCTTCTGGGTTTTCCAACTCGAAAAATATCGCGTGACGGGAAACAGGCGAGTTATCACTAACCCCTCCCCCTTCCAGTGGTGTAAAAACAATCAACTTGAGGGGTTGGTTCTTCATGAGAATTGCGACATTGTTGTCCTTCATCTTTGATATAATTAAGTGTTAAAACGTCATAAATTTCTCCTTTCTGTAGTCTCTGTAGTATTTTGTCTTTCAAGGCGATTAAAAGAAAATTATAGGCGAATTCATCGGAAGACACTCAGTAATACTGATAAGTAGCAAGCACACGCTTAAAATAAGCTGTTGAACCAACCCTGGGAGTTCGGTTACTATTTCTGGAATAACCCGTGTAACTTCCTAAATCAATCAGTTAGCGTTGTAAACTCGATTTCACCAGTAGGAGTCTAAGCAGAGGGTCAACCACAGACCAAGTTGGGTTGACTGAGCTCTTAATGCCTTTAGATCGCCGCACCACGCCAACTTCCACGCTTTCTATTACTTCTTCGACGGGTTGAAAGAAGACGGGGAACTGGAAAAATATAATTTGAACGACAAAACCTCCTACTGCTACCTCAGAAGGGACATATCAGAAGAAGACAGAGACAAAAAAGCTCCATTGGGACCACGAGAGGACCCCGAAGGGAATGTAGCAATGTACAGAAAAGTGCTGGGAATATTGACGAGCCTCGAATTCAACGATGAGGAAATTGACGTAATCAAAAGAACTCTGGCTGCCATTCTTCTGATCGGGGAAATCAAATATAAGAATGATGACGACAAAAATGCGGATATAGAAGAAACTGGAGTGGTGGATAAAGGTAACAATAAATTTCAAAACATTCGTAATAATTTTTACAAACCGTCTTCATCTGTTTTCCTACCAACTAATAGCAAGCCCTCCTTGTAGCTATCAACCACTCAAAATACACATCAATCTGCCATCTCTCATGCTTAATCTGTCCTTTTCAGTCGCTTCGCTATTATGCATAGACAGCAAAAAGCTCTCTTGGGCGCTTTGTAACTACTGTGTAATTGAGCAGGACAAGGCAGCCAGAAGGCGTCATTCCCGTCCTGAAGCTCTCCTCGCAAGGAATGTATTTGCTCAAAGCCTCTACAGTCGACTTATTGACTGGATTGTCAATACTATCAACAGAAGGCTGTCGCTCCACAGAGCTGTTTAGTAAGTACAAAGCTCATAAAAAAAAGTCAAGCAACTTCAAAAACATCTACCAGGCAGCAGAACAACACATGTTCCAATCTCACTCTTCAAATTCAGGCTATCTTTTTTTTTCAAGTGGTGACAAGCATTGTGTGAACGTTTTGGACATCTTTGGATTTGAATGCTATCCTGAAAATAGCATGGAGCAGCTTTTCGTAAATTCTTTGAATGAACAAATCCAATATTACTACAACCAAAACATCTTCATTGCTGAAATGGTGAGGCAAAGAAGAGACTTTTGAAATGTTGATACCAGTTCATTTAGTTCAATCAACTAATTTTTGTTCCACTGTACTTGCTCAACCTGTTCAGCAAGATGAAGAGGAAGAAGAAGTTAGGTGGAAAGAAGCTGCAGTTTTATGATAACAAGGAAACAATAGATGAACTAATGAACAAGCCGCATGGAGTGATGCACATTTTAGATGAAGCCATTAAACGACACCAAGAACCAGACTATATAATAGGTAAAACAAGTTCTACATACCTACATCTTCACCTTTTGCCTAAGAATCATTGCTGTTGTCACAACAAGCATTTCATTCACTTTCATTTTGCAGGACAACTTGAGAAGCGGAAAGAGGGCAGTCATGTGAAAGCATTGAACGAGGACCAATTCACTGTTGCCCACTACACTGGGACAGTCACGTACGATGTCGACAGCATGTGCTCAAAGAACAGAGACTTCCTCCCACCTGAGCTCACAGAGGTGATGAGAATGTCAGGAGACGTAGTCCTGAAGACAATCTTCACGAACAAGCTGTCCAGGTATACACATTTAATGTATAAAAGACTAGTAATTATTAAGGATCTATGGTTAAAAACTTCTGTTTCACAGAACAGGCAATGTGACTATGCTGATTGAACATGGTGACAATGCTCCACCAGAAACAAAGCAAACTGGCAAGAGTAGATGGGGAGCACTGCTCATGGATAGCAAGGGAAATATCAGGGTAAGCCTTTATATTTAGAAGTGTTTGCTGACATTTATTATTCTTCTACTAACAAAACCACTCAATTTAGTGAGTTGGACCTCTTGGCTCAAATACCAAACACAAAACGAAACTAAGGGAACAATTCAGCACTCTAGATTTTAGGTCATCAAAAAACTGACAAAATATAATCACAATATTTAATCAAAAATCATGAAAAAAAAGCTTTTCTCGAAGTAAAGATTAGGTGCATGAAGCTTCTGCTCCACCTCAAATGTAGAAGTGCTGAAAAAAAATCTAGGCTGGAAGGATTAAAATAGTACACTTGAAAGCAAGTAAAACCAAGATGTTGAAACAGTTTTCTCTATTCCAGAGATATAACACGGTGTCCAAGGGAGAGTTCTCTCAAACAAAAGGCATCCGTACTGCTGCAGCGACATTCAGATCAACAAGCCTCGAACTACTCCGCATGTTGTCATATGGCAGTACTCACTTCGTCAGATGCTTGAGAGCAGACATAAACCGAAATCCCGATGGATTTCAGCCAAACATTGTCAAACAACAACTAAGGGCATTAGCAATAATTGATACTGCTCGAGCGAGAAAAGTTGGCTTTTCACACAGGATCCCATTTGACAAATTCTTGGACGGGTAAATATGTATGATTGGTGCATGAATAAAAGGCTGAAACATTGGTACAGAATAACCCATCGATAACAAACAAAATCCTCTTTGCAGCTACCAATTCCTAGCATTTGATTTTGATGAAAATGTAGACAAAACCCGAGACAACTGCCGCCTGTTAATGATTCGGTTGAAGATGGAAGGGTGGAAATTGGGGAACTCCAAAGTCTTCTTGAAATACTACAATGAAGAATTCCTGTCAAGGTAAATAGAAGTTGAATAGAAATGAACAATAGATACACTAACAAGTAGTTACTGTTCCTACTCTTGACCCCTGCCATAATGTCAATTTTCAAGGTTGTACGAAACTCAAGTGAAGAAAATCGTTAAAGTTCAGAGCATGCTGAGATCTTTCCTGGCTAAGCGAGCAATCGCCAAAAAGAAATCCTTCTCAAGAGAATCATCTGTGACGGGTAATGAAGAAAAAACTCAAGATTAGTTGACTTATTTAAGGAGAAAAATTAAACAATTCAATGTTCACAAAACTAAAGACTAATTGAAGCTCTTGTAGAATTCTAATACAGCCACCCCATGTAAGAAAAACCTGAACCCTGTACAACATTACCCTGGGAGTCTGCCCTATGTACCCCCTCATGTATTTCAATGTATGTACCTAAGCAGCAACTCATATATAAATAAACAGTGTTCATTTGATTCTTGTTTTTCATTCCTCTATGTGAAGTACCTGGCCGAGACTCACTACCAACCTAGACATTTTCATTTCAGAGTGTAATAAAAAAAGTAATCTCAACGAGGATCAGGCTGCGACAGTCATCCAAAGACGTAAGAATTTTATCAGTTTCAATCCTTTGTAGAAAAACACTGTTTTAAAAATTCTTTATAGATAGGTCACGTTTCACACTCCCTGCACAAACCATACAAAAGTGAATTGTGAGCACTTGACTTAGAAAGTTGATTCATCCCAGGCACTATCAGCATTAAATGCACAAAATATCGTTTTTGTGAATAAGGCAAAGAAGTATCAACTCGGGGGCCCATGGTGAGAGTATACTGAAGGCATCAATTTGGGAAAGAGACGAATGACTCCTGTATTAGTAGACCAGTTTTGGGGCTAGGTTCATGCAACATTTGCTTCACTTTGACTTTAGGACTTGGGTAACAAAAGGATTAAATGAAGAGTAAGAAGGATCTTTGTTAAGTGAGGCAAATACGCACTAGGATATAAAATTGAACTTCTTTTACAGATGTAAAAGGGTATTGTGTGCGAAGGAAATATGGGCCTCTCACAACAAGTACAGGTAAATTCAAAATCAATTTGCTAAATAATAAGTGACAATAGTCCAGTCAAAAAGTAACCACTTATGGATTTTTCAATGTAACTCTCCTACAAGATTTTCAGCAAAGAATTTAATAGATTATTTGAATCTTTACAATCATTCTTTTCGCAGGTAAAATTGATAATGCCACAGCTCTTTTCATAAGAGAGTACTTCAGAAGATGGAAAACTAAGTCTATTTTCCAAGTGCTCCTTCTCTACAGGGCACAAAGGCATCAGGATTTGATATATTTCAGCCAGCAGGTGATCTTCTGTCCTTACTTCCAAGTACAAACTGTTATCATCACAAATGAAATTTAAAGAATTTTATCGTTTTTAACCTTGAAGAGAAAATGAATCAAATCAAGTAAACTTTGTACAGAGTGTGTGAATGTACCAAGTAATCAGCGGAAACGTTTCACTGAATAATAACTTGTGAATCCACAGGTTCACTTGTACAGTCAAAATGCTGTCAGTGCCCTGAACGATCATCTTCACAAAAGAATAGAATTGAAGAAGATTCGAGACGACATTGACCCAGACAGATTCTTGGGACGAGAACAACCAGCTGTATGGAAAATTCCTTTCAGAATCAAGGAACTTCCTTTCATGGATTCGTCAGAAATGTGTACTCCAGTATACAATAGGTAAGAGGCTCATCAAAGCGCAAACCAATTGAACAGAAATTTTGGATACCTAAAATGAATAATTCTTAAAAATATGTATTTATGCGGTTTAATAAATATTTTAAATTTTACATTTAAAAAAGATAGAACATTTTATTTAAAAATATATTTTCAATCTTTGAACTTTTCAAGGCTGTATGAAAATGAAGATGAACCCTGGGATGAACCATTCAAGAGTTTACGTGAGTACAAATATCAGCAATACGATTTTTAGTTCAGCGTTGTAAGCTGTCATTCAAACATATATTTCCCAATTTATTAGACAAAGGATGCCAAACGTCACTTCACACCACCGGTATTGGTTTTGGTACGCCCAGACAAAAGAGATCTAAATTTACAAAATTTGTTGATACACCCTTCGACAGAGATCCAGAAACAGCTCTCCGGACATATAGCAGCCAGTCATACTACGACGTGAGTTCTACCACGACCTTCCAACATTTTCGGGTACTTGATGATTGAAGAGAAAAGAGAGATTTCAGATTGACTGTATGTTTCCAGGATTTTGACGAGAACGATTTCGTTATGCCAAGTCAAAGTAGAGCCCTCTCGCCAATAGACTTGTACGGGCGTGGGAGGAGCCCAAGGAGCACGCCAATCCCGCCAGCCACCCCTAAAAAGATTCCAAAAAAAGCAGCTCCCCCTCCACCACCACTTTACCGGGCTCCTTCACCAGACAATGACGCATATAATAACAACGAATTAGTGGATTTCAGGTAATCACAGTCAGTGGCATAGCAGATGTGGGAGTTGTCTTACAACCAACTTCTGGAAATAATAATAACGCTCAATTTTGCACAGATCGATACAACCTAGCTAAAAATTATCCGTAATTTGATTTAGAAAAGCAAGGAACACTATTTTGGTGTCTATCAATTTCAGGAAGAACTTGAGGCAAACCCGGAATTTGCAGAAATTTGATCCAGTAATCGAGTTGGAAATGAAGGGAAAGGCGTTCAATAATTCGGAAAACGAAGAGGACCCTCCCTACAACTTTCAAGTGAGTTCGGAATTTGAGAATTTGGATGTAAACAAAGTTCTTATTTGAGAAAATGAAGCACTTATGAATTTATTGATCACAGGCGATGCTCAGAAAAACTGATAACAGATTCACTGTACACAAAGGAATAAAGGACGAAAACTCAAACGCAACTAACAACAATAATGGAAGTAACATTAACCAAAGAATACCGGGCTCTGGAGACAAGAAACCCTTCTTAAGGAAAGACTCGCTTGATAATTTGAAAAAGATGGTGGCAACCTCAAAGGATTTCGCTAGGGATGGCTGCAGACCGAGTGTGATACTTGAAAACGGTGCCTCGCGGAACGAAATCCTCCCAGGATTTGTAGTAGTAGGAAAAGTCACAGATTTGTAATCATTCTACTTCAAATATTGCAAATATATTCCGTTTGTTTAGGTAGGAACAGTAAATTATTTCAGAAAAAGTGTCGTTTCTGTGAGGAAATAATTATATATAATCGACTGGAAACCACTGGGAGACCCATAGCAAAATTTAAAATGCTTTGGCATATTTTATCTTTGGTAGAAACAATTGAATTAATTACCGACGTCGCTTGCAATTGAAGGCTTTCATCCTTGGTCCTTATAAACATTTGTGGGCTTGAAACGGAGTAAATCCAGGATTTTATACTAAAGTGAGACATGCAACCGTACATTTGCACCATCTTACATTTGATTCAAGACTGCTCAAATATGTTTGTAGATATGTTATTGAAATTATCTGAGCAGCGCGAGAAGTACAAAATGTTCTATCAAAACAATGATTTATGATAGGTTTATAAGACAAAGGGGTCTTGAAAATCAAACGGTTCCAAGAAAAATTCAATGTTCCAAAGCCACCAGTTCCAACAAAATCGCAGCTTGCCGTTCAAAACCTACCCGTACGGTTCTCGATGTCACAGTTACCTTCTGAAAACCCTTACATCAGTCAGCAAACTACTCCAAACTTGTTTATGGCGTCTGCTAACCAACTCCAGGCTCCTACCTGATAGTCATCAACGTAGTAGGTTAAATAGTTGGTGCCTCGGCGATGAGGACTGTTTTTGGTCCACAGATGCATCACTGGTGAATTTCAGTGATGACGGGCAGAGCTGTTCTCAGGGGTCTGAAACCAAACCACGCACCCACCTTGTTAAAAGAAACCATCTAATACTATGATAAAAACGCGAATATACTCCAGTCATTCAACTTTAATACATTGAATTTAACGCGTAACCCTCTATGATCATTGTTGAGTCTTGATAATATTTTATAAATTCAAAAAACCACTGTTGAATTTTAATATGATTTTTACACTAATTTTGCTGATGTCAGAGAATAAAAAGCGCAGGTGTGAATCGTAGACACAATCCATAAATTAGTAATCCTTACGTTCCTAGCTCTGCCAACAACCTTGATGCGAAACAGTTGCACAAGGATCAGCCCATTTGAGAACACCTGCAGGCAATTACGGAAAAAACGGCCAAGATTCCTTAGTCAGCGTTTTCTGATGTTATTTTTACTTTAGCTGATTCGATAGCTTACTGACTTGTTTCGTGACAGCTCGACCGTTGGCACAGTAACCACGTCGGTGCAATGAACAATAAAAAGGCAAGCTGGTGTGGGCTCAAGGACTATTTTTGGTAACAAGATATATTTTATGAAGAAGGTGCAGCAAACCTATCATCTGAAAATAACTTCATCACAACGAACGGACAAAATAGGTACTGTATCATGTCTTATCAGAGAGTAAGGTACCCAATCGTATCAATTATATTAATATTGAAATCCTTACATCGCATACTCCATAAAGTTTTACTTAAAAGATTGAAAAATAGAGAAAAAAATTAAAAAGAAAAAAAAAACAAGTCATCTTCAATGTTTAATGCCTCAATGTTTAATAACTCAAGAGGCAAGAAGAACCTGGAAAAACTATAACTCACCTGCAAGGTAGTAAATCCCTCTCTGGGACACACATTGAGCTTTCGGGAGCATATACTGTTCCCTCGGGACAACCCTGGATCTTCACGGAGCCTCCTCTAACGCACAGTATGTAAAATCCACAATTCCCGGGGTAAGGATGCCTTGAGTGATCACCAAAAGGATAAGGATCGTCGACAGGGCAACGAAACCAGGTGCAGGAGTTTAAATCACCGTTAGACTCTAAAAAGTTATAAATATGTTAGAAAACTAAAATTGGAGTGCTACGAAAAGAACGGCAATTCTAAATTAGTTCTACCGGTAGACCAACATCTGATATGAATGCTATTTTCCTCATTCTAATGGTTCGCAACGCCGTTCATGAGATTTGGTGGATATGATCAGCAAACAAACGTAAATGTGACCACCTAGGACCGCATTATTTTTAAAAACTTTTCAAAATTCTTCTTTCAAAAAAGGCAACAATTTAATTTGGCTTAACTAGTTCACGTACCAACACTGCAGCCGAGCAACGCAAGTTGTTGACACTGCTCCACTTCATCCTTTGTACTCTCACGGCATCCCAGAGCTTTCTCGTCAAACATTAACCCAGGAGAACATTTATCAGGAACTGCCGTTCCATTGGTGCACTTGACGAATCTACCACAACCTCTAGGATCGGGGAAAGTACCAAAACGACGAGGGCAGGCGCCAGTTCCTTTAGGAGTTTCTGCTCGTACAATCACGTGCAACAGAACGTACTATGCAAATTTAATAGGAGTACCTACATAGGATAGACATTGTTTTGCAAAAATCAGACGAAGCCGAAGTGTGCTTTTAGAAGGAAATGTCCGACTTACGGAGCAGGGGCCTCGATGAACAATCCACAGAGTGCAACGGCCGACAACCTTTGGAGGGAAGATATGCCAAGCCATCCTCGCATAGGTACACCACAGCAGCGCCCTTCTGGCAGATCACATACTTGTCGCAATACTGAGGATGAGGCACAGTATAGCTCCCAGCGAATTTTGGATCACAAATCGTCGAGTCTGTACCTGTACATGAAACAAGTTATGGGTGAAGATTATTAAACACAAACAGAAGCCACAAGAAAGACCCTAAAACAGTTATTAATAATGTATTTTAATTTTGCCATAACCAACATTTGTTAAGTCAATGGAATTTATACGCTTGCAAACATCATGTACGCTATGGGTGAAAATTGTGATATGATATTTGGGTGTCTGGGCGAGGGGATATAATTATCTACTGAATTTCGAACACTAGATAAATTCTCGGACCGATTGGCAAACGCCGGGGAAGAATAATAGCCCAAATCGGAATTTCCAAATGAGTTTATCTTACTTTTACCTCCCAATCTTTTTTTCAAATTGCTTGATTTGATCACCTTTTCTTCTTATTTGAACGTTTATCAAAAACAGTATTTTCAAGACCAAGGAAATTACTCAGTTCAATTCAAAACTTCCTGAACTTGCAAAAAAAAACTAACAACTATTCAGACAAATTAGTTGAGGCGTAACATTTTAGTACTACTGCGACTTAGCTGAAAAAGAGCCCATCTAAAAATGTTTGGAATCCATTTGAAGAGAGCTGGTAGCAAAAGATTGTTTCATTTTCAATTTTTCCTTTTCCGAAGTATTTTGAAAATAACGTCATTTTGAATAATGACAATAACTGGTAGTTACATCCCGCATATTGACTCACAGGCATATTTGCTAGGCATGTATAGAACACCGTTTTATATATCAATAGAATTGAACAAATGATTTCCCTACTATTATTCTCAACGTGGCTAATAATGAATAACTCTCGGTTGGGATATGGAAAAAGGACTTACTTCCTTGTGGCTGAGACCAGGCGGCTGGTAGAAACAAGGAAAGTAAAATCAACATGCCGAATATCGTAGTCGTCAGTAGAGAAGGATGGCTCGGAAAAGTATCACGGCAAACCAGTGGACGCGAGGTATTTTATTGAAGATCAATAGCTGCGCCAATCGCCATTAGTTGCCTATTTTTAGCTATTTGGGCTAATTGCTGATGTATATCGAATAGATATTCAACCGTAATTGCCACAACGAAGGATAGCGTAAGCTGCAGCCAGGATGAGGCTAATTCACAAACTGGTACCATCACAAAGTTAAACTTGTGAAAGAACAGTGGAAATGCCACAAGAGAATACACGATAGTACAACTGCGTTCACCAGAAGCGACTTGAAGAGCTTTTAGAAATCGCATCATTTGTGTGTTCTGACGATTTCCGTAGAACATCGCGTTTGTTAATTCAGTTTTAATCTCATTTCTTGTATTACTCATACAACTACGGCCACTTTCCGTTGGGAGAGTTTTACTTGATATTCATTTATGGCATTGGAAGAGTAATTTCTTCAATAAATTAAAATACGCTAGATCAAAATATGAATTAACACGTTAATTGAAAGGGGTTTATTTTTGGTTATTTAAAGTAAAATAAAGAATTTACAAATACAAGGATTGGGGATCTTTTAAAAGCGAAGCATAAGCTTCACACTACACGAAAATCGAAGTGAAACTAGTCAGATGTGAAAGCCATTACGAACGATTTGATAATATTGGTCTACAGCAGAACCGTAGAAATACGTGAAGAATGATTGAGAGGGCGTCTGTGGCGAGTAGAGACCAGTCGCGGCAACGAAATTATGCGGGTTGGAATTTTGCTTGAGAATTGCCAAATTTCCAACGAGCAGATTAATAGGAGCGGAGACACCGGGGCAATTAAGGAAGCGAGGTATCGGCACGCAGTTGGCCTCAGGTCGGTAATAGGCAGGAAGTGATGAAATGTCTGTAGAAAATCTGTGAGGTCGAAAAAACATGAAGGAATTATGAGGTGAGGTAAGGTTTGTGATGGTGGATCTCAGGTAGATTACAAAGTACATACCTAGTAAAATACAAGTACTCCTATAGTCAAACCAGTTTACAACACCCGAATGAGGATTCGACTTGATTTTGGATATTGAATGATCTAGTGTCCTACAATACCTACTGTACGGAGTACGAGATAAGGCACGCATGAAAAGCTTTACTAAATACGAGTCCAAAATTTTGAGTCAGGAGTCACAGAGATGAGAAAATAAAGAAATAAAGTAATAATGCACATCGCCAATGCGTCAAAAAGAGTTCATCATCTCAAAGACAGACAGTCCAGTGACATAGAAATACATTTCATAATTTGTTGGGCTATCCTCTAAACGCAGTATTTGACGTACCTAACTGCCTACCTGGGTACCTAATACCCCTCCACCGCCTCAAGCCTACTTGAATAAAACACGAGCATGCTCTAACCTGAAGTCATCACAAGGGTAAACACCAAGGTCGATTTTCGAACACACTCCGTTCTTTTTCTGCAGGGAGTAACAGAAGGGGCCAGGTCGATGGTTGAAAGGCCTGGAGGTCGAATATCCGCCAATGGGAGCGGATTTTTGTACTATCCCCGACTGAGCAGATATTTGGTTCAGAGTGATGATTTCTGAATGTTGATCGATATTTTTCATCAAAAGCATCATCACGTGTTTCTTCATTGCCTCGTGTAACAAAACGAACTTTGGTTGATGTACCAAGTAAATCACGTTATCGTTGCAATCTTCATAACAGACCAGGGGCACCATTCTTGAAGATGAAGTGTTCTGAAAAATTGTAAAAATAATTTTTAGGCAAGCGTACTGGAAACGTTTAGAAAAAGCAATTCCAGAGCCTTAGAAAAACATTGATGATGACTTTGTCGAAAATCCGTCTCAAGCAGGTACTAAGTTGAAGCTGTAGGTATTGTTTAAACTCAAATCAAAGCCTCTGCTTTTCCATCGACTGTTTTCCCCGACCCCTGTTTCCTTAACCTTCGAACAAGCGCACGTCAATGGGCGCAGGGCGGCATTTCTGCCACCTTCGAATAATATTAGCGTATTAGTGCATAATATGTACACTATTGATCATTGTCTTTCACATTAGAGAAACAAATAAGGTACCGCTCGCAATCTATCTATCAAAAAGAACATCTTTGAAATTCTTGAAAGACATAGCGTCGTTTCCGAAGCTGACGTTGCTTCTACCTGCCATCTGATTTCTTTGTTGTGATTAGAGAATAACACTACGTTTCGTTGCGCTGTGAATCGCATTTTTCAATAAAAAATCGTTCGTAGTAAAAAGGCGGCCCGCATCGTCGTCCAAGCGCCCTCCTGAAGGTTAAGCCTGGACTAATAACTTGAGTACCTCCTTTTGACCCGAAATAACTGAAAATTGCTAGAGCCACAGGCATAGGACAACATTAAATTAATCAGGAGATGCATGGCCATCGACGGCGCAAAATACTCCTACTACAAACCTACTACAAATTCACAATAATTGAGTGGCATAAAAATCAACCATTTCTTCAGGCCAGAAAGTAGGAAATATTACGACACATAGGTATCTCCAAAATTTGACACTGAAGAGTATGTTAGAACCTGCTGAAATTTTTGTGAAATGTGAATGTCGGGACTCGGCTTTCGATCTGGTATGTCGAATTGAACTACCGTAGAAGAGAAACGAACTACTTTCGACAAAGGAAGTCCTATACTTACATAATTAGGTTAGCGAGATAAACACGCGAAGCTCAAAAAAACGGATGCATCTAGAGTACTGAAGGAACCATTGATATGAAGAATCACTGGCCGAAAAAGAAGAATACAAAGGAGTACGAACGCCAAACAACTTACTAAAATTTTGAGACAAAACCAATGACGACAGACGATGCAAGGACAAGAGTACGGAGTACAACCTACAACAGGCAACAGTGTATCGATACTTTAATATATCGATAGCTCGTTCAGAAAAAGTGCCACTACTGGACCATTCCCCATAATTTTATTCTAGATATACAATTTTTATTCACAAGAATTTAAATGAATTCTTTATTTAAGAATTTCTTCACAAAAATTGTTTAATTGGACCCAAACGTCAACAAAATATGAAGGAGATTAGGGTCGCTATGTGGGAATGCTCTGTGCTACCCAGCAACGACCTGAACAGTGTTTGCCATACTTGTAGTTAGTTTAGTAACCTAAACGAGAAATAGCTGTTTGTTCGTTATCGTGTTGACGTGTTTGGTGATAGGAGGTGCCTGTCACATTGGATTGGAGTGGGCTGGAGCTGCAATAGTTGATTTTCTTGTTTTTGTGATTCACATTTTATGTCTAAACATAAGTAATTAATGCTAAAGAATTAATTCAATATCACAATGAAAGTTGACTGTTGGAATTGCCTACTAACATATAATATGTGCCCTTTGCGGAGTTAGAGTGCGCTAGTTCACTCGGCAGTTCTGTCTTCGCATTAGAAAAGATGTCTGGAAGAAATAAAGCTAAAATCGAAGCTGCAAAACGTTTGGTAAGTTGGAACGTTTCTGTACCAATGTATATATACTAATCAGCCCGTGTGACCCTTCTCATAAATATGGTCTGTTAGGATGACGTCCTGGTGTTGCAATCAGCCACATCTCAACTTTTACTCTTCGATTTTTGAACCTTCGTCTGATTTTTCTTGAGAATATCCTAGAATTGTCCATTGTTCTAGCTGAGAGAACATCAAAAGAAGAAAGAGAAGGCGAACAACACGCCCGTTGAGAATGAGGTTCAGCTGTCGCTGGGCAGATCGTCGTTCCCGCCTGGATCCAATGAATCTAATAACGGTCACGGCTTCGTTGGTACAACCAACTCTACAGCAACGCCCTCGCCGACGGCATTCATTCCTGACGCCTGCCTCATCAACAGCAACGGTAATGCAACAGCCACCGCAGCTTTTGCGTTCTCTAACGACTTGCCGACCAACGTTGGGAGCCATTTCTTCGACAATTTACACCCAACTCCCCCTCACATTCCCGACTCGTACAAACCTCCGTCCTCAACTCCCCCCTTGTACCACTCACTGGCCATTGCTGACCGGACAGACTCAATTAGTAGTTCGATCAGCACTAAATCCGATGACGACTCAGCACGGAGACTGACCAGCCTGGAAAGTCAATTAGCCTTGGAAATAGGGCGTAAGGAAGAGCTTGAATCGCGGCTTTCTGAAGCTGTAAGTACCTATCTTGTTTGTCAGTTGGTTGTTATTTTCTTAAAGGTTGCATTGGACAAATCAAAGAATTTTTGTATTTTTTCTACAGCAAAACAATGTTCGATGCCTTGAAAAAGAGGTCACAAGACTGCACGACACGGTCGGGCAACTATCCCAACAAGCCCCGAACGAAGATAAATTCAACGTACAGCTGAGAACTATTGAAATACTTGTATCGGAGAAATCCGAGCTACAACAAGAACTAGCGATAGTGACTGAAGAAAACAAAAGAAATTCCGGTGAAACGGCTACTAAATTTATAAAAATATTCTTTGACATACCTTCTGTACTTACGTTGATCCTTCTTGGCCAACCAATTATCAATAAATCCTCACGATCTTCGCAGATAAATGCATGGAGCTCTCCGTCAAAATGAAAGTGTTGAAGAGTGAAGTGGCCAGATTGCAGGCCGAAGCACGTGACAGTAACGAGGCTCGACAACAGCATAATACCATATTGAAGAAGCTCGAGCACAGTCTGAACGAATCGAACGCGTTGGCAGATCAGTATAGGTTTGTAGGCAACTCACTGCTATTTTTTTTTTTTTTTTTTTTTTTTTTTTTTTACTCAACAATATTTTCTGGTTCTACTGTTCTAATTTGATTATTTTGTGTTATCAAATTATTTTGGTTTGTGCAGGAAAGATATTGAGATAAATCATGAAGAGATAAAAGAACTAAAAGAAATCATTCGGGAGCACAGCAGTAAAGTGGACAGCCTTCAACAAGAACTAGATATGGCCCGCAGGAAGTTGTCAATGGCTGAAATGAAAATTGCTCAAGTTAGTTTGAAACTCTGACAAGTTCACTCGCGTGAAGATTAGTTCGTTCTGTTATGAATACAATTCAAGGAGTATGATCCGAAGATGCCTTCAATGATGTTGTCTGTCGGTATTCTCAGTTCGGAGGAGATCTTCAAGATTTGACCCCCTCACCGGCACAGAATTTTGAAGTTGAATGCGAAAAACTTAGGGGGGAAGTGGCTAGGATGCGAGGAGAAGTGGCCGAAAACACGTCGCAGTATAAGAACTACATTGAAACCTTGAACGGCCAACTTCAACTAACGAGCAGCCAGGTGAGTAAATAGAAACTTTTTTTTTTCCTCAATCTGTGAAGGTTTAGTGAATGAATTATTTTACTTTTTAAGTACGAGGCATGCTTGAGGGAGAAGAACGAATTGCTCAGCCATAAGGAGGGTCTCGTCGCACAGTTGTGCAATTTAGAGAAGCAAATCACAAAGGAGCGCCAGACGGGGCCTTCGTTGAGTCAGTCCAACCAACAACTAACTGAACAACTTACTTCCGCATTGAAAACCATCGAAGAGTTGAAGTCTCAGTTAGAAGAAAAGGTGACAAATATAGATTCCCAGTATATTGTAATCTAAAGATGCGGGAATTAACTTCCGAACTTCCGTCGTGGATCGTTTTTGTTATAGACTCGAAGTTATGACAAATTATTGGAAGAGCTGACGGCGGCTTCGGCCAAACTGCAGGAAACTGAGCTGGCCCTCGAACAACTGGAAGTCCCAGACGCCAAGTTGCTTCAAGCTGCAATGGAAAGCGATCGCGTCGCTGCCTCACGAGCCATTGAGCAAAATTCGAATCTCAAAGCACAATTGGCTGAGCTCAGCTCTGAGATGAACCATTCGATCGTCAAATTGGTGAGCTGTACGCGAATGCGACACGGAATTAAATTATTGTGCCAGTCAAGAAGATACCGGGATGACTATTATGTTGAGAGGGATGGATACAGGCGGTAGATTGAAATTAATTTGGTCCTAAAAACGTCAAGTTTATTGCTCTTATTTGTTTATATTCTTAACCCGAAGTGTACAACCCTCTTATCCTCCCTCAAAACGGCTGATCTCAACGCACTCTATCGAGAGAACTATGTGCTTGTCACCCGCACTGCTCTGATGATGCCCTGGCTTAGTCGGGCACTTGTTGCCAAATTATTTTTAAAAATCGATTCGTCTCACAACCTAAACATCGGAGACCACTAAAAAAACAAGATTCTTTGTCACTCTCAAATACCCCACTGTTCTCTTTGGTTACAGAATAATGAGAAATTGGATCTCACAGAGAAACTTCAGCACTCAGAGTATCTTGTTAAAGAACTGCAAAGCAAATTGGAAAAGTACCGCAGCAAAGAGGTAATTCGATTCAAAACATTCTTGAGGTTTTTTTTTCAAGTACATACTGATTATTAATGTGCTGTTAAATATATGGGATTATCAAAATGAATTTACCGAGCAGGAAGTTTCCTACACGGATTCCGTCGCCCAGTGTCCCATGATATTCCATAGGGACTTCATTTCCCAAACTGACGTTGACGACCTGGACGTTCCTGTAGACCCCGAACACGGTAATTATTTGTGGAAATTCCAATCCTGCAAGGTTGAATTACAACTTATATATCTCTATTCAAAACGTATTTTCCAGCTACTCCTGAAGCGATGAAGCTTTTAGAAGAGAAATTGAAGAAAACCATGGAACAAGTGGCTTCGCTGTCAGATGAGAAGCAGAGATTGGAGCATTTGGTTCTGCAGTTGCAGGGTGAAACTGAGACAATATGTGAGTCAAACAAGAAGTCCTTAACTATGAAAAAGTGACCTGATCTGCAAAATATTGTTGGGATGTAGCACCTCTTGAAGCGGAATTTTTCAATTCACGTGGTTTGATGTTTTCTTTCAGGTGAATACGTCACACTGTACCAAAATCAGAGAGTGCTTCTGCGGGAAAAAATGATTGAAAGGGAGAGACAGTTGGCGTTATTAGCCAAAGAGAGGCGAGATTTCAAAGAGAAACTGAGCCAAATCAACCATCTGCTCCCTCAAGTCACCAATGAAACTAACAGTAAGTTCTCTTTGGTCAAACAATAACGATAACGACTTCGTCTAACAGCTCACATTGTCTCTCATTCTCGTGGTTCTCCTTGTCTAGATGGTGAGCTTTTACAAACTGATGAAGGCGCAGCTTCCAGAATTAAAACTCTCCTCACCGAGATTGAGTCGAGTAACTTGATTCAGGACAGGATTGACGGCCCTCCGAACACGTTTCACCCCTGTTTGCTCTGTTCAGGAAAATTAATCACAGTATGATCCCGACATATTTGTTATTTCATTCAACAATATTTATCATCGTACTATTTTGATATCAAAAACTGGTGCAATGTAAATTATTATTATAACATGAAATGTACATTTAGTCACTTTATACTTTAAGTAATTTCTGAATAAATATCAATATTGTCCATTCTTGGGAAACCCAATATCTTATCAATTTTAAAAGTGGTCTCAAAAATTCAGAATCTTTTTTGTACGAGTCATGTCACTTAACTCTAGAGAGGTTAGAATGTTGCCATGTGGGTACAATGCAAACTTTGTGTGATCACCACTAACCTTTCCCCTTGCGTTTACTCTTTAGGAATCACTGTTCCGGCACGAGTCTAATTAAAGTACGAATGAATACGGAAAAAGTTCACAATCCGCACGTTTATCCTCTACTGAATCTGTTGATAGATTTCTATTGATATAAAATTGAAGGAAAAGAAACATAGAGCAACATCGAAATATATCAGAATTTATTCATATCATTCGTCAATAACAGGTAACAATGTATAGCTTCTGCAAACGAAAACAGAACTACCTACGTGCAACGTGAAGTGAGGGAAAATTATAAGTACGCACACTATAAATATTGACAAGTCCGAGCCCTGCTGTCTAAAGGCACATTTTAAACAAATTATATAGTACGTACTCATTTGGTTAAGCTACTGTCCCTGAACACAATGGTGATAAATTAAAATTGTGGAACTCACACGAGCGAACAAAACCACCTGAATTACCTTCCACTGGCCATTTTAGGAAAATATCTTCAACATTCTTTCAGCCATCGCCATGTCGGGAGTCATGACTGCAAACAGAGAGATAAATGACAGGAAGTCGAAGAAAAAGAGGAGTCATAGTTCACCAAAACGTCAGAAATAGAAGTGAATTTATAGAACTCTTGGCTAGGAGTTAATTTTGGTCCGTGTGAATTGTTATTG
Organism: Cyrtorhinus lividipennis; assembly: GCA_019603395.1. NCBI lineage: Eukaryota > Metazoa > Arthropoda > Insecta > Hemiptera > Miridae > Cyrtorhinus > Cyrtorhinus lividipennis. The sequence continues at coordinate 7,966,030 of CM034006.1, read as the reverse complement.
TGTGTTCAAGGTAAGGAAGAAACAAAACTGCCAACAAACCATCCAAAGTTGTTATGAAAAACGCTGCAAATTCTTACACACGGGTTGGTTATTCCTCGGACCAGGCGCATGGAGATTAATTTCTTCAACATGGGGGAAGCAGTGGATGTGGTGGGTCCCGGACCAATTCCAATCGATTCAGGGCCCAAAAGTTAGTGGAAAATGATACCACACGTGCCTAGGTACCAGAAAACTCGAAAACACATTCGAAATGAATAAATAGGCACCCATTTTGACCCATTACTTCTTCTAGTGAGTGCCAATCGTTCTGGGACCCATTTCACTGGATTCAGCGTCCAAAATTTAGTGGAAAATGATGCCCCACTCGCATAGATCGCCCAAAATCTCGAAAATCCATTTTTCAAAAAAAAACATTTTGACCCCTACCCCGCCCAAATTTGGTCCGATCGGGCTGAAATGTTTCGAGGACCGACCTAGGCCGGGAACAGACCCCTGACCCAAATTTCAGAATTTTAGACAATTTTCTACTACCGAAAACGGAACGGACTGTGGACGGCATGAAACGTCCAGAAAAATTTTTTGAGGCGAATCGGAGAGGTTGACCTTTTGCATGAAAACATAAGTTGATTATTCAAGGAATAACCAACCAAAATATAGCTGGCTTGAGTGATGTGTGGTTCTGCAGTAGCAGAAGGGAGTTTTTGGTCAATGAAGAGGTTCTCCTTTTGGGTACATGCCCGAACCAGCTGTGTTCCGTTGCCACATTGGTTGTCGCGTCCCAAGCCAATACGTCCAATGAAGGTTTTTTTTCTTGGTAAAAGGGAGTAACACCCTCAGAAAATAAACTAATAACTAACAAAATGTTGAAGATATCAGATCTTATTATGCTTTGATATTATTTGTTGAGTACTACAAATGAATATGACGATGAAAGTATGCAACAACATTCAGAGTCTACTGCTCAAAATTTACTCAAACTTTATGGAGTAGGTAGGTACCATTGATAATTATGTCTCTTGTAGTTGTTGCACTCAACAGCTCAGAATGATGGCCACCCTTCGTTTCTCATCTCAGGACAGCACTGTTTATCAGTAGACTTACCTACAATCTACAAAAACTTCTAATTTTGTCCTCTTCACAGTGACACCATAACTCAGCTGTAATGATGTGCAACGAGAATTTTGGAAAAGATAATTGGAAATTTCCCATTGTATCTTGCAATAATTTATTTTATATTTTATTTTATAAATAAATAATAACTAGAGTGTATATTTAAATAAATACAATAAAGTTGACTTGTTAAAAAAAAAAAAAAAAATCTTGCAATGGAGCTCAAGTTTCTGAGAATGGTAGAACTATATAACTATGGTTTTAATCTTTCGGACATCTGCACTTCGTTGTCCCTATCACTCGAATTATTGATTAGTTTTTCGCTGACTAATTAACACTTTTCAATAAGTTTACCTTTTTTATCGTGAACCTTTTTCCTGAATAACATTATTATTATTATTATTTTTTTTTTTTTAATCGAGAATTATACTGCCGGCACGCGGCAAACCGCCATTCCAATGCCATTGTTCACGTCACGTACGGTATCTAACTACGTGAAACCATAAGGACATTTTATTGTACTTTCAAATTTCCCTATCATTCAACTAAATCTGAAGATTAATTTTGTAAGAAATAATCGGTAAAATCATTGTGGAAGTAGTCCAGGAGAATTGTCTCGTGATGATAGGGTGATGAGGATGAAATGATGAGAGTTAGTTGTTAGCGGTAGAGATTATTATTCAGCGTCATGAGAGAGTCGTCAGTCAAGATGAGCATGCCGCACATTATGGCATGGAAGGTAAGTGAAACAGATAGTATCCTAGAAGTCACCGATCGAAACGATAGTAGCTTGTTCTACTATTCCCCCAAGAAAAAAATTCAACAAGGCACTAGATTCTCTATCTGAAAGAGATTTATAGAAATATTTAATACATTTAGCAAAATAAACCAGTATTCAGGGACAATAACGGTATAAGTACGTAAATAAGGCGAACATATTATATGGCATGTGGAGACAGTCTCATGTTACATCTGATTCGGATGTTGTACTGAGGGGCGAATTACCTTCGTCGATTTCATCGGCAGGGGCGATCGTCGCGATTCCGTCGAGATCTTGCTGAAGACTCTGCGGCCTGGATTCAGCTGAAACGGAGATCAGTTTTGGCTCATTCAAGCTCTAACCCATTCTAGCGCTAGCCCGGAATTCACCACTGTGACGACTTTGAATTTGATGCTAAAAACAATATACGGTAAAGCCGTTTTCAATGTATTTATCGTTGGTTTACGCAAGCGTGTAAATTCAAAAGGTTTGTCACAATTTGAAGAACGAATTACGGCTCAACATTTGATAAACTGAAACATTAATCGAATTAATTAGTGGCGTTTGTACATGAAGTATTACCTATGTAAGTGCCCGTACTCTTTCTCTAAACGCCACGCTTGAGGTTCATCATAATACATACTACATGCAATTTCAGTAATTTGGCTACTACATGTATGAAGTCAAAACATTTTAGTAAGAGATAGAAAAACTAACAAGTATGGAATCCAATTTTTTAATTAGTAAAAATGAAGGGGAAAAAGGAGGGCACACCATTTCCTAATTCCCAAAGTCAATAAGAATACCTCTCATTGAGGTAGATCAAATAAGCAACGTGCGTACATACCCCTGATCACTCGAGGCGAGGGAACAAATAAAAACCGCTGAGGTACTCTTGTGGACGGTCCACCGCTAAGCCGACCTTCATCTGAAAATTTCATTATTGTCTAGGTTCAATAGAGAGTTCTATTCATATGTGTTGCGCTCCAACTTTTCTTGGAGGCTTCATCTACTTGAGAAAACATGAACTTCGTTATTTGAAGCTAATCAGTGATCCAGCGGAATCTAGAAGAAGATGTTTTGGATTTCGTATAAGGTTGTAATATAGTTGGCGTTTTTATGAGATGATATTACTTGTATTTGACGTTTGATGTCATTACAGATTGGTCACTAATTTTTTCTTCAGCTCTTAATTTTAATAGCAATTGATACAGATATTATCGAACAATGGTATCCATGTTTCGTACACATAGCATTATTACTATACTTTAACACAACATATTTTTACAAGTGAAAATATATTAGACAATTTTCCAAATTTTCGAGGCTGCTGGTTTGAATCCAGTCCCCCCTCCCCCCGGCGGCAATGGCTTTCCGAGCCCATCTAAGGCTGGCCGTCCACTGGACGCGAATTCGCGTTTGATTCCAAACGCGCGAACTGGCGAACCTGGCGATGGAAATCGATAAATCGATCATGGCGCTTGCAGTGGACCGGGTCCTATACAAATAATAGTGTTTGTTAAGAGGCGAACTCTTCGTTTGAAATCGCGTACTTCGCCTCTTCGCGCGAATTCGCGTCCAGTGGACGGCCAGCCTAACGTCCCTTCTGTGAGCGCGGGCACAATAGATGCCAACAGCTTCACGCCCTTCAGTTAGAGGCCAAAGGACAAAAAAAGTGAATTGTCCATTTGAATCTGCAGCGTAAGAAAAAATATATCATCCGAATGGTTATGTAAAAAAAAAAACAAATTTATTCTAAGCAAAGATTACATTATGTGCCTAACATGACCCAAGACCAGTATCCAAACAGAGCGTTCAATTAATGTTATTAAACTGATTGGCACTGTACTTTCCATCACTTTCAGGAAATGCTTTTCTGACAGCCTCAACAACGCAGGAAGGGATAGCCACCGGAATCTTGCCACCCACTGCGATACAAGTATTGACCCAAGCGACGAACTGCTTGTAGGCAACGAAACGCCAAGAAATATTTAAAGGCTCTTCAGCTTTCAATAGACTCTTCTTGCCGGGGTGTTTAGTTTTGAGGCAAAGCAAATGTCTCGTCAACGAGAGCGCGTCCTTGTCCAGAATCAATTTCTTGAAAACGTGGTGTTGGGTAATGCAGGAATACTTGTCCGTCTTCGCCGATCTGAGGAATTCGACGTTTCCACAGCAAACCACCGGGTGTCCAGCTTCTAGGCTGGCGCATCTTCGACAACGACATTCGGATTTGTCTTGGTTGGAAACTTCACTGGACGTGTCGCTGTCTTTAAGGTCCTTGTCGGTCGTGCTCGAATCGACTCGAAATAGCTTCAAAGACGTCAGAACTCTCGGTTCTGAGATGCTGCTGGCAACATCACTCGTGCTGCTAGCCTCTGCAATAACCACGATGGACGAACGTCGGAATCAAAATAGGGAATGAATAAATCTTTTCTTAATCGAACATAACTCTTAGCCGTCAGTTATTCCCACCAGATCACAATAAAAAGCAAAGATAGAAAGTCACACACACCCGCACGATTCAGGAATACCATTCCGAATTACCTCAAAAAACGTCGATTTTACATTATGGTGGTGAAATGGTATGAGTAGCTGAAGGTTAAAAATCCTAAGATCGACTTATGAGAAAAGTGACATACCTTTAGAAGAACACATCAAGTTAGTTGTCAAATTGAGTTTACTTACCAAAATTATAATGACAGAGCTCAATAGTGAAGCACTTTCTGCACTATAGCAATTAATTACATTGGGTATCAACGATTTCAAAACCGCAATGAATTCAGTTGCCCAATCGTACATTAGATGTGTCACTTCTTGTGACATCAGCATTCCACTAAAATTTTGATTTTCCAAAGAATTCCTCAAGTTCGGATCGTCCACCGTGATTAGAATACAAAACGACATTCTCAATACAGTTAACACAAATAAACATGGATTGGACAACATGGCCTCGCAAAAAGACGTCAATTTTCTCATAAGTGACAAGCAATCAAATAAGAGAAGATACTTCGTGACAAGGTAATTTGGGATAGGACAAATTATAATGAGAAATTTCATTTGTTCTGATATAAGAGTATGGGGTTTTCAAGTTGATTGGTAATGGGATCGAACAAACTCGTTTTTTGGAATGTATAGTTCATTCATTGGAGCTTCAGATTCCAAACACAGACAAACCGTGCACTGGCATGAGCACCAAGGACTAGAATTCTGATTGAGAGGGGGCACCATGGGCTTAAATGTAAAAGTGAACAACATTACTGCAAATTAACTTTTTCCTAAAGCCGTATGCTAGAGAAAAGAAGTCAATTGTTCGACCCCTTTCACCACCAACTCGAATAGACTACACTAAGTGTTATTATTATATTATTTAAGTGTCATTATCATCTTATTTAAAACTTATTGGAGGAAATGCGATTGTATCACGACCCAAAAAAAAGGAGGACCGCACATATTGATTTCATGGGAAATTTGCATTACTTTCTTTCATTTTAAAAATCACCCAGCCATTTGGTAAGGCTGCATGACCAAGCAAAAAATTACGCCAGAGATCCCGAATTCCAGCGAAGAGGAGATAACATCTTATCTGAGGCATTCGGTTCCTTTGACCAAGCGCCACAAAAGGGCCTCTTGATACGATATCAAAAGAGCCTGCTTACCCAAGCAGCTTCTCGTATACTTGCAACTCAACAAACATTGACTTTAATCTCGCAAAATCCCTCCATTTCCCAAGACCAACTTCAAAACGGCAATTTATTGAAAGGTGTTAATTTTCGGGAAGCGATATCAGTGGTTTAGTCATTTTTTGGTACCCCTACATTGCGTGTACTTTTGAGAAAATTAATGCAAATTCCTCTATGGACGCTAGAATATATATGAGACGAACAAACGACTTACCGCAAAGTACAGGTTCGCAAACTATTTCCTCAGCTTTTATGGGGGTGGGCATAGTTTTCCGCGCAGTTTGTTTCTTCTTTGGAGGGTCAGGAGCCTTGGTTAATTTGGCCTTTTTTGGCGGAGGGCTTTCAGAAACAGCAGACGGGCGACCCTGTACAGATCGTAAATGTGAATTAGATTAAATAAACGCCCTAAAGTAGCCCCTACACGGTCAGTTTCACTGTCAGTGGTCCGTCAGTTTTACTGATAACACGCTTCAGTCAATCTGTCAGTGTTCATTTGTAGTCGAGTTTCCGTGCTGTCGTATTGAGCTTGCTCGCCGCGTTTTGCATCAAGGGAATTGCTTTTTTTCAGTATGCCTTCAAAAAGTGATCTGGGCTTCCTTGCTTTGACGATTATAGCGTTGAAAAAAAACAGAAGAATGACCAGAGAAGGAAACGACGATGGTCGAAGGAATGGTACATGCTGAGAAATCGATTCATTCACGATCGTTTGCTGAATGTTTTGCGTGACCAAACGATTATAAAAAAATTGTTTGAATAGACGAAAAAAGTTTTGATAAGTTATTGGAGTTGGTGCGGCCAAAAATTGAAAAAAGTGACACAGTTATGCGAGAATCTATTCCCGCGACAGAGGCTGTCAATAACCTTGAGGTACCTAGCTTTTGGAAAGGACTTGGAGGACCTAACGTTCATGTCTGCGATTGCTCCTCTAACACTGGAAATAACTTCCTATCATGGAAACCTGTACAGCAATAATCGAGACATTGAAAGATTATATCCACGTAAACATTTCTTCTAATTAAATTATGAATATCTTTCAATATAACTACTTACTTTTTGGTACAAGTTAATTATAGCCCCACCAAAATCGATCAGTGCGATTTTTTTCTATTCATAGGCCAAACGTCCAAACGTACAGCTATTTGGAGGGCTCTAGATTTTTTTGTTTTATTTAAATTTCAGGAAGAGTGATCTCCTGGCACTAAAAAAATGCGATATATCGCAACAATTGCACTAATCAATTTTGGCGGGGCTATAATTAATTTTTACCTACTTTTCTATAACATTATGACTTATGAGGGGTGCAAAAAATATATTATGTTTAAGCGAGATAAACTTTCAATTTAATGGTATCAAAAATTACAAAAAGTAACAAAGAAAATTATGATGAACTGTTATTCAAAAAACATTCTTCGGTAGTCATAGTTTGCTCGTCCCCATCAGTGTCAGACGGAGACGGGCAGTATGATGGTGGACTTATCGAGTATTGTGGGGGTAATAAAAACTGCACATTCGGTGGGAGGCGTGAACACTGGTTTTGTCCTGTTGGAAATTGTGGCATTCGAGAGGTTGTTGGTTGAGCCCACGGACGGTTTGCTGTGGCAGAGCGCATTCCTTCCCATGACAAACTACCCATTTCGCCATCCAAAAGCACGTCATTAATTATTCTTTCCGCTAAACGTCTTTGATGTTGGTCCATCCTGGTCAACTTCGCAGCCCAACTTTTGACTAAAATCTCTTCGTCATTTTCAGCTCGCTTTAAATGGCTTGATGCCAATTCCACAGGCTCGTCAGTGGTGTCTAGGCTTTTTTTTTTTCTCTTTCGAGAAAAACTTGGAGTTGGGGGGAGCGAAGGTTGGGAACCAGATGAATCCTGCAAGTCTTCAATCAACTGAGACTGCAAAAAAAAATTGAATTAAATGTAATACAATATTGATAAAGGCATAGGTTGTGCAGTGAAAACACCTAGAATTCAACATCAATGGAATTGAACCAAAGGGAACAGTTTAGGGGACCAAAAAAAAAGTTGAAAATTTGAAAAAACTGTAGTGCACTGTAATATACCTTTACGAAATCAGAATGTATCAAACATATTTTCATTGTTATTTAATTTTTATTCATTTCATTAAATAGCTAAATTAGTTCGGTGCATGATTTTTTTTTTTTTTTTTTTTTACCAACTCCTACGTTTCATATAATTTACTACGCATGTAGTACCTAAATTTACACATAATCTTTATTCTATATTTACCTATATACTAAATTTTCTTACCTCAGAAGATTCAGTTGCTGCTACTTCAATTTGATCTTTGACGAAAATCAACTCATTGAAGTATTACAAGGATGCCTCTGGTATATCATCGACCGAAGCGCCTGATTTTTTGATTTTTTTTTTCTCGTCTCGATTGCTTTGAATTCGCAATTGGAATTGCTTCTCAATGGTTTTTTTTTTTTTTTTTTTTTTTTTTTTTTTTTTTTTTTTTTTTGTCGATTGTGAAGTTAGGTTTTAACACATTCAAAGAAGCTAACACGTCTCCCATGCCGCGTTTTTCCGATTTTTTTTTTTTTTTATAATAATCTTTATCCTTCACATTCCGTAAAACGGGATGCTCTAGATAAAGATCTATCAGCAGGCTGGTAAACTCACGGTTCACCTGCTGCTCGGTCTGCGCTGCCGGGGCCGAGGTATCAGACATGTTTGGTGCCGCGCACGTGACTGAGACGATCTGACTCAATCACGCCTCTACACGTTCAGTTTGCCACTTCACTCAGTACGAAATTCAAGGTTTCTCAATGAATTCTCAATCACCTACCAGCACTGACTCAACCATCACTCACGCCTCTAGACGATCAGTTTGCTCCTTCACTCACCTCGCGTCTATCTCGGAAGGACCAGACTGTCCGTAAAACTGATCGTCTAGGGGCTACTTAAGAAACGGTGTATTGGTCTTGCTTGAGAATGTTTCAAGACCCCGAGAAATTACTCTCCATAAATTTAGTACAGGAGGGGAGGAAAATCTAGTATGATGATAATTTTGAACAATACTTCAATCAAGAGACTGTCTGCAATCCATGAAAGGATTGAACTGAAAATACGCCACTTGATGGAAATATCGGATGCCTTTGGCAACAAACCACTGCATCAATACTCACTTTAATATTGGCCGATCGGAAAATGTCCAACTCCGAGTTTTCGTATCCCAGGACGTTCTTAGAAAACGAAAAATTTTCCCTGCCAAGTGTAGGGTCACATTCTTTGCCATCTGGACCAACTAGGAGACAAAAAAATGAATGAAAGGCACGAGATTAGATGGTTACAAACAACCAAACAGATTAATGCGATTCTTCAGATTTTTCCATTCGACAATTTGTATTCCTCAGTTTTCCTCGCATATCATGTAATCGGCGAGTCACCTAAGGCGTCTCAAGTGTAAGAAACATTTGAAGTCAGAATAAAACCTCACCTGCCCTCAAAATTTCAGGTATACTTCGATATTTTTTTCCTGATGGTCCAAAATAATACGCGTCGGATCCTCCTCCAGTTTGTCGTTGAACAACTTCCCGTCGCCAGCCTTGAAAATGATTGGTATTGGAGATAACAACAAATTTATTGAAATACCTCATAATTGTCGGTATGCACAATTGATCCGTGGATGCGAAATGAATCAATTGCGGGCCGCAATCAGAATGTGAAAGTCGACCAAATGTATTCAACAATAACATCATGATAAGCCAACTATGATTAAGTAGATGTTATTAACCTTTTAGAAATGGAACCACTAATGGAGAGTCTGATGGTAGTTGAGGACGATCCGTCTTTGCCATTTTCTTTTTTTTATTAGCAAAAAAAAAAGTGAACCTGAAAAACAATATCGATAAAAATAACTACAATTAAAAAAAAAAATGTTCAGGAAATGTTGTCCTTCAAGCAATGACGTAGTTTTATACGTCTATACGTATGGGTAGCACCGTATCTAGCCCATGAACCCGAAGTATAATGATATTCTTTAGCCCTTGACTATTAAAAAGTGGAGCGTTACCTCATGTTAGTTCTGAACCTGAGTATGTATATACACTTGCTTGTATGTCTACACTTGTTCAACTTTTGTGCGCCATGAGGCATGCGTCATGGCGGTTTTCGTGGGGAGAAGTGCCTCTGGCTTTCAAAACTATGGGTGTCATTTCTGATATACTCTGTTTGGACACTTTGAATAGATAGAAAAGGGACTGGATCGAATCACCACTGGCCAAAAACCTCAGGGTGATTGCCAGCCTATATTCTGGAGGTATATAACTTCACGGAAACGTGTGTCCTTTTGGTTGGTTATTCCTCGAATAATCAACCTATGTTTTCATGATAATGGTCAACCTCTCCGATTCGGCTCAAAAATTTTTTCTGGACGTTTCAAGGTGTCTAGATCAGAAAAGGTCAATGTCCGTCCGCCGTCCGCGCCGTTTTTGGTAGTAGAAAATTTTCTAAAAATCTGAAATTTGGGTCGGGGGTCTGTTCCCGGCGTCCTCGAAACTTTTGAGCCCGATCGGACCAAATTTGTAAGGGGTAGGGGTCAAAATGTGTTTTGGGCAAATTGGGTATGTATTACCCATTTAGAATATGTGTTTTCGGGATTTCTGCTACCTAGGCGTGTGGGGTATAGTTTTCCACTAAAGTTTGGACGCTGAATCCAATACAGGGTCCCAGAACATTGGCACCCATGGAAGAAGTAAGGGTCAATGGTTGTATCACCAGAATGGTTTCGGATTTCTGACCTAGGGTGTGGGGATCATTCACCGCGAATCAATCATGGTCCCAGAACGATTAGGAAGAAGTTATGGGCAAAATGGGTATGTATCCACCCTTTTTATGTGTCAGGATTTCTGGTTCCTAGGCGTGTGGGGTATCATATTCCACTAAATTTTGGACCCTGAATCGATTGGAATGGGTCTGGGACCCGCCACACCCACTGTTTCCCCCAATTGAGGAATAACCAACCCGTGTGTAAGAATTTGCAGATTTTTTCAATTTTGTTCCGAGTCAGATTTAACAATGAATGAAAGTTATCCTTCGACAAAAATAGTCATTCATCCACATGGATCGCTTCTTTCCCCGCGTTTTCTTTTTCTCTTGCTTTTTCAATCACAACAAATACCGCACTTATCAAGAGTAGCAAACATGAATCGTCTGCTGACTCCATCTGGGGAGGTTGAAAGGAAACTGCCGGGCAAATGTGGACAGGAATCGCTTGCCTCTCGAGCATGCGTCGGAGGCTTGCCCCATGAGGCAAGTTGAAAGACGCATGTTGAAAATTGAAAGACGAAAGCGCACAAGTGTAGACATACCTAAGAATGCGAGTAATTAACCAAGTTAATTATGCTACCGGACGCGTCATCATATTGCCTTCCACCGAGCGTTCCACCTACGTGGTGTACTTTTGAAGGCTCACCTTCCCAAAAATTAGTTTGTACTTGTTATAATTTGTGATACCAAAGTGAGCAGTAAAAAAATGTACACTCACAGGCTTCTGAAGACGTAGAAGATTCATTCACGGCAACACCCACATTATCCTCGGCTATTGGCGTTCCTCCAGCCTCCTGCTTAGTAAAATGACAAGTAGTTGAGGAAACGAAATATCTTCTAGTCACCAAAAAAGTCAGGAAGCAAGGGCTACCGGAAACTCAACCATAACGTTAACAAATAACCGAAGATGTTGAAAGGCAACAGGCGCATGAAATTGTAAAGGTATAGCGTACAGAAGCAAACAGACAACACATGAAGACAACAGTCAACAACTTCGTTGTTCGGTGTGTTTGGATCTTGCGACTGAACAGTGTTGCCAATGCTTAGGTAGGTAACTAAACAATCGGTGGTTTTCTTTCACATTTCGATGGAGTCAAATGAGTTGTGTCTGACCTTTTTCTAATTATTGTAGAAAGTTATAGAGACATTTAAATTTTAATTCAAAAGTACGATAAGAACTAATGATTTTTAGATCAATTAGAACAAAATATTTGTGCTTCATGGCAAAATACCGAATACATTCATAACGGACATAATCACAAGTATTACATACTCATAATTTTAAAAACTCCGCTACCAGTCGAGCGAATTAAGGACAATATTATGCCAATTGAGGAAACAAAATTGGGGGAAACTTGGAGGAATTGTTGGACTTGACCCATTCATATACCATAGGTACATGGGTCGAGCCAAACAACAATGATAAGTGAAATGCGGCAAATATATAAATTATTTGATTGATAATCATCAATACGCTCGCGCATACTGTTAGATTGTGGAAAGAAGCCCAAGTGCAAAAAGATATTCTATTTTGTTCGAGTTCAGGTAATATCTGACCTCGTTAGTACTAATAATAAAGTCCTCCGATCTTTTTGGTCTAATATAATGTCATCCGACTTTTAGGTCTCATATAAGGTTGGATGTGCTTCCATGTATCACCACATTCTTCCCCTCATGAAAGAACAAAGTCTTGAAATTTGTTGGGCATTTTCCGGGGTCTCGTGGATCGGCGAATCTCTTGAACTTTTTCGGAATCCGTGGGTTCAGAGTTCGGTCTTGAAGTTTCAGGAGGTATATCCGAGGTTTCAAGAGTCGGTTCCTGAGTGGTCTCAGTAGATTCAAGAGTCGGTTCCTGAGTGGTCCTAGTAGATTCTAGCATTGGTTGCGAACGGTCGTCCCCATCTTCCGCGCGATCTTCCTCTACTCCTGCATCGCCCCTTGGGGCTAGGTGCTTCAAAGGAACAGTGGTCTCGCGACCGTCCCGAAGTCTTACTTTGGCATATTCAGGATTGACCTGAATAAGATCTACTTCCTCCACTGCCGGGTCATATTTACTTTGTCGGAGGTGTTTTTTCATTAATACTTTTCCAGGAGGTATTAGCCAGGAAGGCAGTGAACTCCCGTTTGGTGACCGCGTTACCACATTGTGGCCAAACTTGTATGGGATCGTAAATTCAACTTTCTACGTCAAACGAGATTTCCAATGTCACAATTTACTCTAATAGTTCTGTTCAACTTTCTATAGCGCCCCTGTTCGCTCTTTGTCTTAACTAGCCAGGCGCGGATTCAAGGGGGGGTGATGACCCCTCCCCCCCAACCAGGTAGAATTTTGAAAATTTTTGAAATTTTGAGATGAACTAAATTTTTTTAAACCAAAAATCTAACAAAACGAAGAAATTGACAGGCTGACTTTATTGTTAAGAGATTAAAAAAGTGAGAAAATTTAGTTCATTTTGTTTGTTTGGTTATTTTTTTCTTTTTCTTTTAACTTTTGATTTTACCCTGTGACTCCGAAAAAAATTTCTAGATCCGCGCCTGTAACTAGCCTTTGGACGTCGCACCTTCTTTTATGTGCCTACGGACTGCCAACCGCCATGGAAGAAACTCCACTTTTGGAGTTTTCCAATTCCAACAAAAATACAAAAGCTTGGTTCCAACTGATTTCACTAATATATTCACCAATTAAAATATAAAGAGGATGGCTTGTAAACAATTTTACAACATGGCTTTGACTGATGTGCAGATGAACAAGAAAATTTGGGATAATTAATTAAAAGTGGTTAATTAAATGCTTGTCTGATCTCCCTTTTACGTCAATTGTAGACGCGCTTAACGAGAAGTTGGTAGAACCATTAGAACCAAAACTTCAATGCAATTTCAAAGGGCAAGGATAATGAAAATACATTTCTGAATGAACTTTCAATGAAAAACACTTTAATAGAACAATATTAGAAATAAGTTCAGTAGAACGAAAGGCATTTAAAAATTTTGTACAAACCTAGGTACATATTATCATCTTAAATTAAAATTTATCACAACCATTGACTTTATCTTCATACTAAAATATGCCTGGCGGCTTATAAGTAATCTTTGAAAAATAATTTGAGAAAGTAGGTAGTTGAAGGTGAATTGACAGGTAAATGTCTGTCTCGTGTTTCTTGTTAGAGGGACATTCTCATAAGAGAATAAGTAGAAGTTAATTAGTAAAGAAATATTGATTGGCAAAAATACAGTCATGAACACCCCTGATTACTTCCAGCATATACTTTCAACTTCTTTAGGTATTTTGCAATATTTTACTTGAGGATGGTTCAATGGGTTTTATCATTCATGATTCCAACAGAATAAAACAAAGCACCTCTCCTAATGAAAATCGTTTCCATATGTATTCTCATAGTGCTATTAGGCCATTCTTCACTCAACTCAGACCCCAAAAATTATAAAATACCAACACAAAAAATACAGGAGATTCAAAAAAAGTAGGTACGTCTGGTAAATGGGTTTAGAAGAATACATTTTATCCATTCATTAAAGTATATAGAATTATCGCCCGATATTTATGGCGTTTCTTAATCTCATTCAGGAAGTAATGCAGCAGTAGTTCGTTGCATAGTTGAATAATTTATGGCGCGTTGCGGACTTTCAGGGGGCTGTTGGGAGTCGGTGGTCCCGAAGGAGTGTGGTTCTGATGAGTTTTTCTCGGACTCTCAGAATCCTTATGGTGATTTTCCTTTTCTTTGCCTTTTCCTTTCGCCTTCCTTAATGAGTTTTCTTGTTGAGCCATCATAGCTGCTCGTAACTTCCCGTTTTCCACCAAGAGTTTCTCATTTTCCTGAAGCAAATTAAATCAAATTTCATAAGGTAACCTGATTGTAAATGGATTGGTTGAGTTAACTATCCCTCACTACAATTACCTGGGTCACTCTGTCCAGTGATACGACAGGACTATAATAGATATAGGCTCCAACTCCAGACAAACACAAAAGTCGATGTTTATTCTACATAAAGTAGTAAAAAGGGGACTAGCAAATCTACATCCTTTCCTTTTGTGTCTAGTTTGAGGTAAAGCATTCTAATAGTAGACTCAACTACTCCCTCGCCAGTCAGTTATTATTTTGGAATTACCCCAATTATTGCGGCCAGAGCGTGAGAGACGTATTTCGCCGTTTTTCTTATTTTCGTAAAAAACTTGACGATTTTACTCATTTTCTTTGGATTCACCCCGTCGACTGGCACCGCTTCAAACGGGACCTGTATTGATATCCACATAAAATTATCCAAGTATACAGGGGCGTCCTAGTATTATAGTTCACCAATAATAGAGAGGAAAACATTGAAATATCAAAGACGCAGTGCAGAAATGTGGTGATTTGAGTGTGAACCAATGGAAAATTAGAACGTCACTGACTTAATTTTTGTTCGGTCTTCCAACTTGTTTCAAGATGTAAAATTTTTTCCGGCTAACAATGAGTTGGATCCACGTGTCTGTGGTGAATTCATTGTGGCTGACGCCACATCTCGTGTAAGCAGGGGGGTCCTACCACGACCAACTGAGGTGCAGAGGGAACTTCCAAGAGGAATAATTGCAGGAAACCAAACGCTGAAGGAAAGTAAGCGGTGTTGTGGGTGATTTTATTGATTTTCGGGATCTTGACATTATTATATTTACCTTTCTTTTCATTTTCAAGTAGTAAGATAAGGTGAGATTATCACAATTATTATTGCTGTCACTTCATTTAATTCTATTGCAGCTCTAATAGTCTTTATTTTGGGTTAAAAACCTAAGAATGGGGCAGCCCTCCTATTCTTATAATTATAATAATAATTAAAATTTTGCCAATTATTACTTTTTGAAAATGTTTTAATTTAATTAGTGAATAATTATTATGTCGTTTTTTATCATTTTGGTGTAATTTTTAGAACATATTGAAACGAGGTGGGAAATCATGTCTTCTATTTTGAGCTCCTTTTGTCCCCGTTTTACATCCGTCCTGATGGAACAATCTTGAATACTAAATACTTGAACAATCTAAAGAGTGTACTTAGTTACTCCCAACACTGTCGTCAATATAATTTTTCTACTGAGTATCAGCAGTCGTGTCATCCCTAGGTCCTCGAGGCATTTCCTCGTGCTAACGTTGTAGCCAGCTGTCTCACTGGAGTAACCCCATTAAGACCCTATTTGCTTATACTCTGGAAAGTTCTAGTTCTGATTCTCCTATTTATTCACAACGCGGCTGCCTCACTGATGCCTGCGTTGATTTAAAAAAGAAAAAATAGCCAACCACCTACCGTTTTCAAAGTAGAGATTGTCTCGGTGAGTTGCATCACCCGGTGGATCTTTTGCTTGTGGTTTTGGTGCCCGAGGGCTTTGGCTTGCTCTTGAGTCAAAGCTTTTAGCTCTTTCACCGCGTTTTCATATTTGGTGACCAGAGCCTGTCGCTCGGTATCAAAAGCTTTGAGCTGATCCTGTACAGGCCCGACGACATTCTCGAGTTCTCGGCACTTGGCTTCAGCTTCTTGACTTCTGTACTCCAAATCCGTGAGCCGAGCGGACAAAGCGGTCATCTGCATCGACACCCTGGAAAAATTACAGAAAGTCAATAGGTATCGCGGAATGCATAAAAATTATGGACATGTTTTTTTTTCATCTTCAACAACACTCACTCTTTCTTGTCTTCTAACAGGCGCTCTTTTTCTTCACTCAATTCGTTTATTTGTTGTCTCAACGTGGCTCTTTCCGCTTCGAGTTCAGTGGCGTACATTTTGTATTCGTTCTTCCTTTTCTCTTTCGCAGACAAAACGGTTTCGAGCGAGGCCAATTTTTCGACGAGATCTCTCAAGCTGGCATCCTGCCTTTCCTTCTCGACTTCAGACGCATTCAGCTCCATTTCAGCTGATTTCAATTTGAAAATCAAATCATCATTTTCGCTTTGCAGGTTTATTGCGCGCCTTTGAGTGTCTTCCAAGTTTTGTTGGAGCGCAAAAATCTCGTTCTGCAATTCCGCTTGGTAAATGGCCTTCTCCTCTTCGAACCTGTCGTTCTTCATTTGCTTAAGCTCTGAAATTTCATCTTGTTGATTCTCAATTTGGTTGGTGAGTAGCTCCCGTTCCTCCCATTGCCGTTCGACTATTTCAACTAAATCGTCTTTTTCTTTGACTAAACTTTCTTTCTCTTTCTCGTTTTGCTTTGACTGTCTCTCGAGCTCCAAAATTCTGAACT
The DNA here is from genome assembly GCA_019603395.1 of Cyrtorhinus lividipennis. Classification (NCBI taxonomy): domain Eukaryota; kingdom Metazoa; phylum Arthropoda; class Insecta; order Hemiptera; family Miridae; genus Cyrtorhinus; species Cyrtorhinus lividipennis. The sequence continues at coordinate 7,949,465 of CM034006.1, read as the reverse complement.
CAAGCGTGCTCCTTTCGTTCTTCACAGCTCCCAACTCTTCTTTCAACGACTCAACAGTGTCTTGAAGCATTGCATAGGCTTCTTTTTGCTCTTCGACAGCGACGCTCAGCTCTACACAACGTTGGTTTTCAAGCATCAGATCAGAAACAAGTTCGTCGATGTACTTCAAGTTGTCATTCTCGACCTCCTCGTTTTTTTGACTTTCAGACTCGTATAACTGATTCGTCTTTCCATATTCATCGGACACTGGGATCAACGTTAACGACTTCAATTCTACATCTTGGGCCAAAGTTTCGCATTGGGACTCCTTCACGAGAAGATCATTCAAACTTTCGTTGTACTTTTTGCAGTCTTCCAGTTCTTGAAGAAGGTGTTCGATTTTCGAGTCTTTTTCTGTTAAGTTGTCCTGCGTTTCTTTGACAGTACATTTCAATTTTTCGTTGTCATCTTTCAAAACCTGAACGTCAGAATGTTTCAATTCCATTTCCGTCTGTAAATTGGCCAGTTGAACTTGTATATTGTCACACTGCTTCCTCAACGTGATCTTTTCGTTTTCAAATTCTCGGTTCAACGTAGCGTTTTCAGACGATAAAGCTTCAACTTGCACCATCAATTCGGATTTGGCAGCTTTCAACTCATTCATCTCCGATTGCGCTGACTTTTCGGCTTCGGCAGCTTTTTCCTTGCAGGCGTCCAATTCGGCAGTCAGCTCCGTCACCAACACCTTCTGAGCATTCAATTTGTCGTTGTACTCACTTTCCAGGTTCTTCGATAAGTCTTTTATCTCTTGTTTGTAACCGACGATGCGGTTCTGATACATGTTGAAATATTCGGCCGTTTCTGCGGTTTTCGCTCTGTAGAACTCAACTTCATTCATGAGCATTTCTATGTTACGTTGTTTTTCTTCGAGATCGTTTTTATATTTTTGAGTCTCTTCCACAGCCACCCGTCTGTACGTCTCAACTTTCGTCAGTAAAGCATTCTCAACTTCTTTGACATCCCTCACAAGAGATACTTGGAGCTCGTTGATTTTGATTTTCAGGAGGCTGTTTTCATTGACCACGGATTTGACTTTATCTTCCAGCGCGTCTTTTCTGCAGTGTAGCTCCTCAGTTTTGTCATTCAAACGCTCGACCTCACTTTCGCTTTCGAACAGCCTTTGGCTGAGGACGTGGATCGTCTTGTTGGCTTCACTCTGCACGATTTCAAACTTGCGGCACTGGTTGGCCAGATGAGCCAGATCTTGTTGTAGCTCCACAATCTTGTTTCGGAGGTCGACGATGATTATTTCTTTCTCTAAACCGACGGCCCTAGTTTCCTCAAGTTCCTCGGTAAGCTTCAAGTTCTCCTCCAATTTAATCTGCCTCAACTCCGCCGAATTCGAAATCGAATGGACCAGATCGTTAATTTTCTTATCAAAGTCGTCGGCCATAGCTTTGATCGTCGATTGAAGAGCGGTTGAGTGTTTTTCGAACATATTCACTCGATCCTCAACATCTTCTGAGAGAGAGTTGATCTGGGAATAGAAACTCCCGTTTTCGATGTCAAATTCCCGCTCCAGAATTTCCAACCTTTCTTTCATTTTCGACACCAGATCATCGAGGCTCATCTCAGCTGCAGCAACCACTTCTTCCAATTGCACGGGGAACGTATCTAGAAATATTTTCATGTCCCTTTCCTTCTCTTCTGTCAATATTTCTATGACCTGTCGTGCAGCTTTCAGCTCACTTTCAACGGCAGCGTGCATGTTATTCATTTCAATCAAGCTAATGTTGACTTCAGCCAGTTTGAACTCCAAATCTCCGTTGATCGCGTTGCAATTTTTAACATTTTCTTCCAAAATCGTTAACTGGTTAGTCAGTTCAGCGATACATTTTTTGGACTCGTTCATTTTTTCCTGTCCGCTTTCCACCTCTTTTTCCAACTCGACCTTCATCGCTTCAATTTCCTTTTCATATTTCTGCTTCATGGTATTGTAGTCCATGATGTGATTGCTCTCGGCTTTGCTCAGGGACGCTCTCAACTCTTCTAGTTCTTGATGGAGGGCCGCCAACTCGTTGTCTTTCTCGAGTAGTTGCTCCGTATGAACTTGAGTCAACTCGTTTATCTGTTCTATCAGATTTTTTTCCGTTGCGTATCTGAAAACAAAAAAAAAACAGAAAATGATGCTTATTATACAGTGTTTGTTTAACCATGTTATAATACGGGTTTCTCTTAAAAGCCTGCATGCAGCTGGGGTTCGATCTACCGCTTATTTCCGACATAAGTGCCTCTTAGACATTTTTAGGGGCTTTGTTTTTGAGTTAATGTACTTTCAAGATTTTTCTCGTGATTTCGAACTCATCAGAACGCCTATGACCGTTCGTTACTCCAAGAATGCCTCCGCCAATCCGATGGACAGATCTCCATCGTCGCGCTCATTACGTTATGCCGAACAGTTTTATTTTTTATTATTTCTTTGTTATTTTATTTCTCTGAATAAAACCTGGAGATTCCTCGCATTTAGTAGTAGCAAAGTAAATGGAAAGACAAGAGAAACCACATCGTCTAGTAAGGCAGTAACATTGCACAACCCAGCCATCATTAAATGAAACGAACAAATCATTGATAATAGCATTTGAGAATTCCTCAAGACTTTCAATTTCGAACAATCACTACGCAAAATAATTATTACTCGGTAAATAAACTGATAATTAGCCAATATCGGCTTGGATTTTTCATTCTGTTCTATGGCCGTGTGCTGATTAAATTCTGTCTGTGCGCTTTGCTATCTTATTACGATTCTCGACGGAAGGAATGATGAAAGTAAATCAAAATAGTTCTGGGCCAGTATGCTAAAATCTTGACACTTACCATAATACATTTCAAATTTAAAAAAAAGAAAAAAAATTGATTGTACCGCTGGAGAGCTGAGATTACAGGAGCGCATCCCAGACAGATAAAGTAGAATGTAGATTGTCTAGAGCTGTCGCCCAAGATGCATTTAATGTGTCGATCTAGTAGATAATTTGTGTACATTTGATTTGAGACCCACGTATCATGAGCGCCCAGCACTATGGCACATGTTAATTTCACTGAGGTGGTTTTAAACATTTTCCCCATCTTCCTTGGGGTCAATCGAACTGTTCCTCAAGTTTTCATTTAACATTTAAAAATTCCAACATAAACAAATACGGGCGTTGATGGGTCAAGATGATATGTTACATTACGTGAAATAAATGCACAGACGTTATAAATAAAATAAAAGGAGCCTGCGAGCTCCGGGACTTTCAGTTCCTTCTGATCACTCGACTGTGTTCTATCATACGTTTGTAATTGTGTTTATTCAAATAAAATATTTATTTTTTAAAACGAGGATTTTCCGAAGAGTATTACTTTACTTGCATCAAACAGGAAAAAAGCAGTTGTGAGGATTTTTTGTTGTTGTTGCTATTTTCGTAGTAAACAATTTGGAAAATTTTTCTACTTTTGTAAGTGCTTACTCTAAATCGAGTCTTTTTTTCGATGTCTTGCCTTCCGTTGTCGGTAGCTTCTTGTTATAGGGAGCCGATCGCTCGATTGCAGATCGCGGCGTGGACACGATCTTCTTCCTCGGCAACTGTGGCTGCGGAAAAACGAGTCGAAAATTGGCTCACATCCAACTGAATTATAACCAGTTTTACGAGAAATATTGCCGATAAGACGTTGAGAAATAAATTCGAGAAGTATCAGTATAGTAATTATTTATAAATCGTGGGAGGGGCTGGACACCACTTACGGTTCTGAAAGTAACTGCAGGATTGTAACCGTGAGAGCACGAGCTGGCTGAGTCATGGCTGACTACGGAAGGGGTTGGTTCAGGTTTCTCCATGAAACGTTTACTCTTCTCGATGACCGCTCCTTTGACTTTAACATCGTACTTCGGATCATATTTTCCTGGAGGAGGTGCACAAGCTGCGAAAATAACATTTAGGAAATAGTTAATTGAATCCTGACCGTTCATGCACATTAGGCGTTACTTAATTTCAAAGTCAATAACCCAATTTCCGGCTCTTCATTAGTGGCATTTAGTACATTGACAGGAAAAAAAATGAAAAGGTTGGGTTGTAGGTATCGTCACTATTTTGTTTAATTATACCCAATTAGACGCCTACTTAATCTATAGAAGAAAAAACGTTGAACAAAAACTATAAAGAACTTCCTTTCTTTACAATACCTACACTATACCACTAAAATGAAAAAAACGAGTGAATTGAAAGTCACCTGCAAACAATCTAATTCTTTACTACTATTGAAAATGGTGTCCAACTAAAGGTAGATCCAATCTGCGTCAAGACTGACAGTAAATTAGGATAGAATGAAAAGGAGTGACAATTTATTCATTTTTATTCATTTAATTTTTTAGGATAATTGTTATTACTATTTGATTTTTCATTCTGTACTTTGTCTTATAGCTTCGCTTGGAGGCCAGTTCATCTCCCAAGCACGAGCTTTGCTCTTTAGAGGGTTATTTAGAAGCATAATGATTTCGTTTTTTTTTTTTTTTTTCATGTTTGCTTATATGTTCTAAATTTTTAAGAAGAATTACATACTTATGTTGTCATTTTTCAATGAGCTTTTGAGTAACATCATCGCTTCATCAGTACTTTGGCAGCCGCCGGTCTGTTCAACTATCTAATTAATAATAATAATAAATTTGAGCGAAAAATTTTAGTTTGTTATTTACAGTGCCCATGTGTCTCACAAAGTTTTTCCTTCCTTAAAATTGTCAATTAATGTTGTTACGAATTTTTAGATGAATTTCTTCGGTATTATTTTCGCCTACTCGAACCTAATTCTCAAACATCCCGATCCCGATTTTTTTTTTTTTTTTCAATTTAAACACAGCCGCTCCCTTTGGTAAGGTTTTCAACCCCCCGGATGAATGAGGTTTTACTTTGACAAGGGGAACCCCCAGCAATCATCTCATCGCCTTTTGAGACGCAACAGGCAGACAGACCAGCTGCAGGAATATAAAAGCCCGGCCGTTATATTCAGCTCACCCTTCGATTTCCCTTTTCCCGCCCAACGCAACAGTTACCTGGATTTTAAACGAACTCGTGACGTAGACCACATATATTTAATTACGTACGGCTCGTCACCTATTTGCTCAAAATTTCCGTCTGGATCGTTCATTTTGAGGAAAACGTAGACTGAGTAACTCCAAAGTTGGCGGATTATTTTCTCATGTTCAAGTGATATTGAGCTACTTTGGATCTCTCTTCAAATTGACTGATTGATAAATTCGCGTAACTTTATGGTTTGTCAAATAAATTATTGGGGGGGAAAGTGGGAAAACCATTGTTCTCATTCAAAAAGTAGGTATTCTTTTTGACCGGTATCCTCACTTCACAAGCGTGGGATAATCGGTCGGAAATCTATCAAGATCGATTCACCGTCCAAAATTGATTAGAAAATGATACTCCACACGACTAGGTCCCCATAAATCTCGAAAATTTTCAACCATACCCTCCCTCCGTTGGCGGCAATACGGCTGAAAATAAACTAGATACAAATGTACATACACCTTGCGAAATTTCAGATTCATTTTAAAAACCTTCTTCGAGTCTTTATCGGACCAAACGATGGACAATGGCAAACGTGTTTTAAATATTCACACTTTGAAACCTAAAAAGCACAATTTTAGAAGAGATTTATTTTTCTACGAATAAATTCAAATAGAAATGATGAACCACGATAAAACGAGGGGTTCCCACGGATTGTAGGACAAGGCATTTTACACCCTGTCTGTAGGCTCTACTCTGACTTTCGTTATTTTTGAACGTATTAACCCCATCCTCAATTCTCATTTACACTGCCTGTATTAAAACAATTTTTACCTAGATGATGTTATAGTCGCGAACTTACAAAGAAATATAGGAAATAGGATTCTCTGAGGGTTCTAAACATAACATAATACGGCAACGTGGCAGAATAATGAGTTAATTAGTATAAAATGTGCTAATTTGGACACTATGCTGTAATTGAGGAATGCGTTCCCTTCTCACATATGAAATTTATCAATTTTGGAAGGAAGTGAGTCGTAGCATTGTACAAAAATTAGAACCCAATTTTTGGGAATGAATTAGGAAAAAGTTTTCATTAATTTCTGACCACAGTACCGATGAATATCATGCATTTTGAATGACTTTAATAATTCAACAAAAACCAATAAGGAAGATATTGCCGCAAAGGTTTGAGGCACACATAAAAGTAGATGACTTACTGGAAACTTCATTGAATCGTAGTAACCTTGCTTTAGGGAAAGACATCGCGAAACTTGAGTGTAAGGACGGTTTTTTAACTCGAAAAATATCTACGGGGATTTTAAATTTACCTACTAAAGTTCCCGAAAACTGGGGTTAACCCGGAGGAAAGGGGGATCCGCGGATGCTGTGTGACCGAACGCGAAAATGTGTGTGTAACGTTTTGTTTACAACGGTTCGAAGGGAGAGTTTGTACGTTAGGAGATCGAAGGGTGGGGGAGTAACGGCCAAGAAAACCAACGAGGGGAGGGGCCAATAGAAGATGGGCAAGGAAGGACTGGATAAGGGGTGAGATCGTAATGGAGGGGACAACAATAAAGAGAAGACTTGTTCTGAGCAAGTTTATCTAAATACCTCGGGACTTGAGAGGAATCTGAATTAATTATGATTTTCTTATTTTTTCAACGCAGAATATGCTCTCAACGAAACCTATTTGGAACAAATATCTACAAAACCGTCGCGAATTTCATTTTGCCCACGATTGGGCGCTAACATTTTCCATTATTTTTTACCTTCCAAAAACCATTGAAGAAACAACCCTTTCTTATTTATATCTTGGTTAGTTGACAGTTGTCGCTTCATTTGAGGAGTAATTCATCTAGCTCAGAGTTACGTCGGAATAAACCAAAAAATGGTTACTTGCTATAATTAAATTATAATAAATACTCTTTATTGACGAATTGGACTGAAGTGTTTAATCAGCAACACGGTTACACGTCTGCAGGACGTTGAAATTGTGTTTTATCATATTTCCCTTCAGCAGGGGCAAGGCGGTCCCCGCCTCGGTCAGTTATCCCTTAAATAATCAACCTATGCTTTCATGCAGAAAGTCATATCTCCGATTCGGCCCTTATTTTTTTTCTATATCGAAATTTAAAAAAAATGTCAGTCCGCCGTCCATGCTGATTTTGTTATAGACAATTTTATAAAAATCTGAATTTTGGCCAGGGACCCGCATTAGTTGGTCCTCGAAACCTTTCAGGACCAACTTTGGGGCAGTAGGGATAAAAATGTGTATTTCAAAAAATGAATTTTCGAAATTTTTGGCGATCCACTAAATTGTGGACACTGAATCAATTGAAATGAGTGACCATGCTCTTGGTCCGAGTAATAGCCAACCCCTGTGAAAGAAGAATGGGAGATTGGCATTGACATACAGACCCAGTCCTTTAATGTTCACTATTTTAGGGCCAAAAATTGCGATCTATTTTCCATGTCTATACTGATGCACAAAGCGTTCACGTCATATTTTTGACGAAGTTCTATACCAAATTTGGCAGCAGTTGATTTGTAGGAGTCTGGAAACGAAGTTATACGTAGGTTGTTAGTACCTATTAACATCCACCTCGATGACCAAGGATTCTGAGCTCTTCATACCTCTCTTGGTTGGTTATTCCTTGAATAATCGAAATAATAACCGAATTTTTTCCTGGACGTTTCAAGGTTTCTAGATCAAAATTAGCAAATGTCTGTCCGCCGTACGCCGACTTTGGTAGTAGAAATTTTTTTAAAAATCTGAAATTTTGGTCAGGGGTCCGTTCATGGCTCTAGTTGGTCCTCGAAACTTTTCAACCCGATCGGACAATTGGTTGGGTAAGGGGTCATTGAATTGTTAAATAAGGATTTTGGATTTGTGGCGCAGTGTGTGATTTCCATTTCAGCCTGAATCCAATGAAGGTGTATTTTGAGTAGGTCAAAATGACCTGGCGATATTGTGATTAAAGACTTTATTACGTCGGAAGTCTGCATGTCGGTCTGACGCCATACACTGAATTACCAGCTTGAGGAATGGGTTTCGTATTGAAAGACAGGGTCATGTTGACTATACGCATTACAATATAAAATAGGGTCTCGCGAGAAGGATATTGACTATTACGTAATCTAATTATTGAGTGGGCAGAAGTGAAGGGCTGAGGGCCAAATGAATTTACGAGGTAGCTGAAGGCTCAAATGTTTGGTTTGAATAACGGTAAAGTGGAAGTGATTTGTTAATGTCCTCCCCTAATTCCTTTTACTTTTCCTGACGCACGACAGACAAAATACTAAATAATACGGCTACAATGTACAACTCTATGATCAGCTTTCTGGTGACTAAACGTCAGGGCTTGGGCCAGATTTAGGGATTCGACTTTCGCGTTGCGAGGGTACGAAACAGAGTTATTTCGCCACTTACGTGTACCAACTCCTTCGGATGGAGACAACAGGGTGATGTTCTCTTCGCTGCTCGGCTTCGGTCAGGGGAACGCCGTCCAGGCCGGAGGAGGCGAGACTCTTTCCGACGGAGGTCCGACGACTGGCGGTGCGTGGGAAACCTGGACTATTGGCCGTCAAATCGGGCGCGAACGGATCAACACTCGGGTCCGACGGGGGATTTTCAGTTCGTATAAGGGCCCACTGTTACGGGAGAGGAATTGGCTGATCTCCCAATTCCCGAGTTCTCACCCTGAAGGAACCACGATACACTTGTTCCCTCAGGTCACTTTCACAACACCGGCTTCACAAGGGGTTGATTTGCTTCGCGTCGGTTGTTCCGCTTCGATGTTCCGCTTCACTTCACTTCGTTCCGCCTCGTCCTCACGAGATTATGGCGAACGGAGATCCCAACTTTCCTTCACTTGAGTTCGTACACGACTCACTGATGTTCCTTTCCCCAGTCCGCTCGTCAAGTCGCCTTCCCCTCCTACTCCTCCCTGGGTGTCTCGCGCCGCCCATCGCCCAACCAATCCAATGAGGGACACGCCTTTCGCCCAGCTGGGTCAGGCGCTTGGAGGGGAGAGGGGTCGATCCGTACCCCGCCGCCGAAGTTTCTTGACGGGGCGCTTGGAATCTGCCGCCCCGTTACAAAGGGTCCCAGAACGATTGGCACCCACTGGAAGAGGTCATGGGACATAAATGGCTATCTATTACCCAGTTTGAATATGTTTTCGAGATTTCTGGTACCTAGGCGTGTGGGGTATCATTTTCCACTAAATTTAGGACCCTGAATCGATTGGAATGGGTCCGGGACCCGCCACACCCACTGTTTCCCAATTTCCCCCATGTTGAAGAAATGACAAAATCTCCAAGCGCCTGGTCCGAGGAATAACCAAGAAGGAAGAACCAGTAAGAATTCGCAGGGTTTTTTTTTTTTTTTTTTTTGAACAGTATGTAGGCACCATCTTTTGTCGCTCGATTGACGAATGCATTTGATATCAAAGGGGGTGGGGGAGGACACAGCTACAACACATGGAAGGTTACGTTTGTTTTGCTTTCACTATTACCTACTAAATCTTAAAGTGACTGTAGGTCTTTGATGAGTTGTACAGAACAAAACTCATTATCGCACACCATTTGAATTTGAGTTTCTATTAATGCTACGCGAGTAGAGGCGTTCAAAGGTTTGAAACGACCAAGGGTGAAGGGCAAGATTTGTCTCCGCGATCTCAAGTGGTCAAGGTCGGGCTATAGGTGCGCCACGGTTCTCCCATTCCAATATTCGACTTTTCCTTTCCTCGAACAGTCGCGATTGGGAAGCCGCCGCGAAACCATTAAACGCTATACTTCAACCGCAACAGAACAAGGAGCTCCAAAATGAGTGGAATTCCGGCCATCAAGCAGGCTATGCTGATGCTCATGTCCGACAAATGCTACGAGACCTTCTTCTATAAGCTAAATTTCTTGGACGGTAAGTTTTGACCAGAATAATAATATATTTATGAATGAATTTTGGAATGGAACTATACGTAGGTAGGTAGAGATTCATAAACTGGGAGAGATAAATATTCCAGGATTTGAACTGGACCCTTCCAACTTATTGACATAGGATTTCACCGCTACAGTATTGCCCTATAAACTGCTGAACTGATTACAGCCATCTTTGCTGTAAGGTTGGATAAAAATTACTCAGAGAACTGTCAATAGAATATCCAAAAGTCTGGTTTTACTCTCGGCCAGCGATCGCCGGCATTCGAAAATTCTTATTCGACATCAAATCCCCAATTTACGAGGTAGTTCTTCAAAAACATGGGGGAAAAATACCATTTTAGGATGATGATGGATATTATACTTACGTGGAACTTGGCTACTGGCTATTGATAGAACCTGATTACGCCTAATGAGCTATTTTGGTGACGTCACTGGAGTGCAGTACCTACATACTCTACCTACAGGTCTGTAATCCTTCTTGTAGGTTTGTAATCGAACGTAGTCGGGAAGAAACCGTAAATACGAATTTAAAGCTGTGCGAGCTGCAGCCAAAGAACTAATTTTCACTGTCGAATAATTGACGTATTCATTTGAATGATTGGTTCTGTGGGTTGTTATTGACAGATCAATTATATCGGCCTCCGGGGTAATAAAACTTTTCGTTCCACTAATTGGAATAATCTAGCCCAGTTTTAGATGCATGCACGGCTTTTTTCTGTCATCTCAATATGTTTTTCATGTTTTGTGAAATTGTCCTCTTCTCTTGGGTGTTTTTCACTGTTGAATTTGAAGAAGGTGGAAGGCGGTACTTTATCAGTAAGTTTGAGTAAGGTTGAAAGGCTAGTCAAGTGACCAGGGGGGTCAATAAACTCTCTCTGAATTAGAATTCTCATCTAGAATTCAGGTTAGGATATGCTCAGTCTTATCAGCAGTATCTGACGCTATGGGCCACAATGGGGTGTACCCGCTTTTTCCAAATAAGTTGCATGTGCTAGAAATAAAAAAGGTAATTATTAAAAAATTGAAGAAAATTCCGTGAGGTCAATGTTATGCGTTTCTCTTCCCTCTTTTGTTGAGACAACCCAAGTTAGGTCTACCTAAATTTTTAGGTTATCACTATCACTGGTTTTAAAAACTCCCGCGGCTGCGCTTTGGTCAGTATTTTATCTGGAGTGACATATCTTTGCTCTGTGATACATGTTGTTTCTTGTCTACAAAAGTTTGTGTACAATGGTAACACAACCAAAACCAAGGGAAGGAAACCTCAAGTTGTCTGCTAGTGCTGGAGTGCTAGAGTGGGCCCTGGAAGAGTGGAAGGCCAGGACTGCTGTTGTAGTTGTTCACTTTTTTGTCTCAAATGTAGCCGCCATATCACTTTTTCATGTGATGTCACTGTAGCCGCCATATCACTTTTTCACAAACATGATGTCACTGTTCAGCTTTTTTGAAAAATCCATCATCTATACTACTTCTGATGTATTTGACCCCTTTTTCCCCATTCACGATTATGGACATCGTAGGAACATATAAATTGACTGATTATAGACCCATGGGTACACCCCATTATTCGTATTGTCTGCCAATAAACCATCATTCAGATCAAGTGAATTTGTCATGAAATTACGTGCAAAGTGTATTCTCTCGAGTTGTTCTTGAGGGACATTGTACACTTGATTAGGAATATTTTGAGTCTCAAATACTCAGTTGTTTTACAAAGTAGATTTTCATCTTTTTCAATGCTCATCCAAAACCTGCTAAGTGGTATTGAGATCCATCCTTAAAAACTGCAAGCATACATGACAACACACAGGTCGAAATCTTAATTAACATGAACTTTCATTTTCGTGGAAATTGACTCTCTCGGTATATACCTCCGTTTTATTTCATTTTTATTTTTTTTTATTTATTTTTTGTAGAAAGGTAGTTTTTTAATGATGACTGAATTTATAATTTTAAATTAGAAAAACGATGGGTGCCAACCACAGAGTAAGACAGTAATTATTAAGTATCATCATGTATCTAATGCCGATCAAAGTACACATTTTTAAAAACTCCTTTTTGTTCTTCTTTTCCAGTATTCTGCTTGAAAGCTCTTATCAGTAAATGTCTGGGACTTGCCATAGTAGCGGGATCTGTGATGGGTAAGCATTTTCTGATATAAAATGTGACAATGAAACAATGTAATGCGCTCATTAACTACAATAGAACATATAACGCTACTATTTTCAAAAATCTCAAGTACCTTACTATTTTGATTTTCAGTAAAAGTGCCGCAAATCACGAAAATAATTGGAAACCAAAGTGCAGAAGGCATTAGCTTTTTGAACTGCTTGACTGACCTATACGCCGTTACTTCATACACTTGCTACAGCTTTGTCAGAGCATTCCCCTTCAGGTATGAACAACTCGCCTTCTTTTGTCAGCTTGGTTAAATCAAATCATATATTATGAAATTGTCGTAATATTTAGGAATGCAAGAAATTGATTTTATTAAATTCAAACACACATTCGCTATTCATCGTATTAAATTTTCAGCGCATACGGAGATGGTCTATTCGTCGGGATTCAAAACTTCATTATAGCTGCTCTAGTACTATTCTACAACGCGACGGCTTCAGCTGCTTCAATTTTTTCTCTAGTCTATCTCATTACTGTGTACGTACTCGCTGGAGGTTTAACTCCAGTCGATGCTTTGTGGTTCATGCAAACGGTCAGCGTCCCCATCATGTTCTTCGGAAAGGTGAGAATATAAAATGTGATTCTGTGATAATCAATCCACCAGAATACAGATTGTCTGTTGAGTAGGATTTATGCTATAGGGCCCAATACAATTTCGCCACTCTCCAATTTTCTGGTAAGTTTATCATTTCCATTAGAATATGAGGAGATTTTTCAACAACCGATACAGAAACTCTACTGGAAACAGCACTAAGCAGAAGAACTGTAAACTGTATACTTGAGGGCTTAATTTCAAAATTTGATTTTATTTACTTTGAATTCAAAACCAAGGGGTTAAAAATTGATTAAAGTCTAGCCTAGTGGTGAATTGAGGTGAGATCCCAGAAAAATTCATTTGTTATTATACTTGTGGAAAGTATTTAATATGGAAGTTAGAGATGACCTGTCCCCAGCCTAGATAACCGTGTTGATAAGTCATAAAACTGTCAGACTGCTCAGTGAGGTAAACCATGGCTACGGTCACCCTTCTGCCTCATGATTAACATAAGTTCCGCATGGTGGTTTTCTTCTAGAACTGCCTATAATCAGAATAGGTCTGTTCAAAGGTTTGAACCATTTTGAGGTAGATAGAGCCACGTTACACAACCATCAAGCGTTTTCAAAAATAGAGGCTTACATTTCGAACAAATTCTGAGTAGGTACCAACTCTCAATAATGATTCGCAAATAATTTGTATTACATTTTGTTAAAAGTGTAAGCGCACCCCCACAAACTTTTCTCATAGATATAATATACGCCCTTTTTACTAAATAGCAACATTACATTCAATTTGAACAATCTAATACAAAACCCTTATAAGAAAAAAACATTAAATGGAAGGTAAGCACAAATTTAACTACAAACCGAAGTGATGAGTCAAATTTGAATTAAAAATACATACAAGGCAAACCAAATAATATGGCATTTGAATCATAAAGTGAAGCGCTCCACTTGATCTATTAATATTTTAACATTCGTTACCTGCTGATGTCTTACGTCTATATCACTGACTTTCATTAGTATTGTCTACCAATTACAAGTCACTCAAGCGTTTTGCACGAGGTTTATCAATATAAGTTTGGTGATCACCTCGTTAAAATGACTCGTTTGTTGGCTTTTGGTTGGCACAATAATTGTGACTAACAATCCGAACACACAGAAGTTATTTAGGCATTGAAAGGAAAGCCTATTTTGACGATAAGAACGGTCTCGTTAGTTTCGGTTATTTATGTTAGCGAAGTTAGGTAATACGCCTGATAGCTCGTTCGAGGGCGAGTGTAGCTCTGCTCATGCAGTGTGCGTCAAGGTGAATCGTGAGGCACGACCGTCGAGGCGCGCCTTCGGGAACTGATTCGATCTGTTGAATTAATTACGCGATTATATTCCACCTCATTATCAACTTGAGAAAATATTTCTTACCCAGGAATCAGGATGAAGTTGCCCTTCCTCCGAAAGTGGAGAAAAAAGCGACAAAACCACTCGCGGAAAACCGAAACTCCATTAGACCAAGATTTGAAATTTGTACAATTATCGTTTCGTAAAGTAGATATATATCCTGACCTAATTGGTCTTTGGAGTGAAATTCGTCCTTTCTAACATGTGAAATTCGGCACCACAAAAGAACTAACATAATTAAATTGTTATGAACCTCAAACCAAGCAAGGTCTCAACCTTATTCTCCTTTTGTTATTTTTCACCCTGTACGGCATTTTCCCTAATTCCAAAATTTTCTCTTCAGATGATGCAAGCTTACAGCAACTATAAAAACGGAAGCACTGGCCAATTGTCCGCGGCAACTTGCACGATGCTCCTGTTTGGCTCCACGGCTCGTGTCTTCACGTCGATCCAAGAAACCGGAGATTTTATCGTCATTTTGACCTACGTGTTGGCAACTGTCGGTAACGCTGTAATTGTCGCTCAGTTTGTACAGTACAGAAACGCTGGCAAGCAGACGGTTAAGGATAAGAAAATTAAGTAGTCTGTTCGACCGTTTTGGGACACAAATTACGCAACAGGCGAGCTTACTGGAATATTACCAGGAAGATCGTTTTTTTTTTCCTTTTCCAGAGCGCGACGCTCATAGGGGTTGAAGACAACATACTAGTATATATATCCCAAACATTTCTGTTGTAGGAAATACCAATAAATTGCGTCCTTTCTATTAACTTCCCGCGCCTTTCCTTGCACACACATTTTTCCAGCGCCATCTTGCATGGTCGTACAATCATTCCTTCGTATCGATCTACCAGTCTATCTGTGGGTGTTGCCACTTTCGCACATCCACGGACGAGTATTTAAAATTTAATATGAGATTCCTGGCTGGAGTCCTATCTGTCCGATAGGTCCTTCTGGCACCACTCGCCAGCCTTAGATGACTGACCCTCAATTTGTAAAAAAGGCTCTAGGTATCACTCAATAGTAATCAGCAGTCTTAGGGAGCATGTGAAGAGTTGATCTCATAAGTTTTGTAATGGTTCTATACAAAGCATCTGATCTGCCTACAATTCCTCCAAGTTTTCTCAACCCTTTTAGACTTTAGGATTGAAATAAGCCGCTCATTTTTTTCATCTCAAAGATGGGTCTGCTTGTTTAACGGTTTGACACGAACTTGAAATGCAGTACGATTTTTACACAATGAAGCGTCATTATTACAGTGTTACCTTCACCATGACTCAATAAAAATGTGCTTTTATTCGCCTTGCCTTCTTTCCATCACATCAAAAATACGATAGAAAAAAACTTAACATTTAGGGTAGCGGTGCAATTTATGTTATAATAAAGTCTTGTAATCGGGGTCTACAGGCCCATCTGGAGACTTTTCCAACAAAAATAATGAATTTACCATTTATTATTTTTTAGTCAAGCGAAATATTCTCTCTAGAAGCACTTGGTTGTAATTAAAAACACAACTACAATTTATCGCTCTTTTTCTGATGGTGTTTTCCTAATTATACCTCCGTAAGGTTTTTTTTTTTTCAAGTGCCAAAAATACATTTTTCGGTATAACAAAGACTGATCTTTACCCCAGATATTAACTCCACTAACAAACGAAATGTGATTATGGGGTACCTCATCAATAATTCATCCCCCAACAACACAAGGAGTTCACAAGAGCTGTGAAGAGGTCATCGCGAGGCTACATCGTTTGTTATGCTTCAGTAAGTGCCCTTGGGTAGCGAACACAACAAAAGAATCGCTGTATATTTATGAAAGATTCTTTCGGCAAGTAGCTTTCTCATTGTATTAGAATTGAGGTTGTTACTACGAAAAATCAGGAAGCGGAGAAAGATTTTACTGATTTTACATCGTGTCGTTACAGACAAGTTGTACAATGTTACAGTAATACATCCTGAACAAAACATAGAAATAAATACTTAATTTAAGGATTTTTAAAACTATTATAGCAATGCTTCCACTCACCTAACAACACAGATTTCAATCGCACCATATATTGCTACCCGCTCTTAATACTTCCTCTAGGTTATGAACAATCACCACATTGCGCCTAAAGGTTCGCCAGAACATGTTTCTATAACGTTTTTAACTATTTCATACAAGTCGGATACGAGATCTTCTACTGTCTTGTCAGCGTCGACGACCTGCAAAAGGAGAGAGAAGTTTATTTGAGGGGAACTATCACACCAATAATTCAATGTTGTCAGCTATTAGTACATAATCAACAGTAGTAACAAAAATATTTATATTTTTCATTAAATCGGGGCCCCGCGTCTTGATTTTTTTTCGGTCTGTGAAATCTCTTGAATGCACTAATCGCCAAACTTCCTCACAGATCCATGATAGTTTCAGCTCTTTTTACATTACGGTATTGTGACTGACTATTTTCTGGGTTGTTCGTTGAGCTTGTCACTCACCTTCCACGTGGTATCGTGTAGTTGTTTGTAGCATTCAGCCACGTCTTGTTGAAATTGGGGTAGTTCGTATCTCTCGTTCCCAAAACCCTTTCTTCGAGCGATAACTTCGGGCTCTAGGTTGAGAAAAATAACTGAGTCCGGTTTCGGGAGGCCTTCTTCGGGATTTTTAAACCATTGAAGTGATCGGTGCTTCTGAAATAATACCAGTTCCTTTCAACCGTACGTACATACTAAGAAAATCTGGATTGTGTGTCTGAAAATGAGCACATCGTCCCAATAGGTGTGCTTCGTTTACCATTTTCTTGGCTGTTGAGTAGGCAACGCCTGAGAAAGAGTACCGATCGACGATCACGGTCACTCCCCTGGATATTAATGACTGCATTTCTTTCCTGAAAAAAAAAAAACGTCAATATTACACCTCATATCGCTTGCAGATGGATATCAGAAAGCAAAAGACATTTTTTGATGACCTACGCTCGTTCCCATCGGTTGGCGGCGAAAAGCAAATGAATGGCCTCGTCCGAAATCTGAACGTCCTTTTTTAGATAGTCATTGATCAGTAATCCAATAGGAGTAGTTCGATCTGTGAGTCCAGAAAAGGTTTATGCAATGAATGCGTTTAATTTTCACCCCATACATCAGAATACAGATTGTACCACCTACCTGGAAAAGACATCAGATGAGCTGGGATTTTCGACTTGTTCAATTTTTCAACGAGAAGACGACATTGAGTAGATTTCCCGGATTTGTCGCATCCTTCGAGAATTATAAGAGCACCTCGTTTAGGTTTGTCGACCATTTCTACGTCATTAAAGACCATCTTAGGATCCCCTTGAAGTCTGAGCCACCGCGAGGAATCTTGGAAAACCTGGAGGCAGTCATCATTAGTTACATCATAGTACCTATAAGCTATCTTAGAACCACGCGGTAGTTCCTTTTTGTAACAATTGGAAATATCAACGTACTCCGTGGACGAGCACACTTGAGACGTAGGTGTTCAGTTCTTCAGACGTTGCTGCTGTCGGTTGCTGAGAAAAGTACGTATTCCATCCAGCCAAGTGAGGGACGAGAACGAGAATTAATTCAGCAATAAGCTATGAGGTGACTACTTACACTAACAAAGAAATTCGAACAATGTACTTAGCTGTTGGTTACGTTTCCCGCTCGAAAACAGAACAAAAAGCACACGTTATCTAGGCAAGTTTGTTTAGTACCTGTGTCCTCCAAAAATTACGGACATGGAAACTCGAATTCACGGCACTTGCCTTCAAGTGATGCGTCCAGCGCTCTACCGGCCCCAACCAGAACTAAAGTAATCGGGGAGCCGAGGAGTGTTGAGGATGGGTATAATGCTCATGTAGTATTTTTCTATTCTGCGATTATGCGTATGCCGATAAATTAAAACGCAATTCACTGAGCAGTTAAGCCAGATTTTGTCGACGAAAGAATAAATACCTCATTCCATGTTATCGATGAGCAAAACATTGATGTTATTTCTTGGAGAAACATCAGTGTCAAAAAAAAAAAAAAACACCAAGGGGAAAACATCGATGGTTTGATATGTCGATTGTGATAAAGGGGGAAAGTAGTTATTAAATTATAAACTCGCCACGTTTTTTTGTAATCCTCCCAAAATGTTGCCAATCGTAAATTTTCGCAGGCATTTTGAAATGATCGCGTAAAGTAATGGAGAAAACCCTCCGGAAAACGAGAAAAAGACGACAAATCAGAGGTCGAAAATGATAAGAACACTAATCGATGTTTTTGAAACATTGATAATTGATACCCACTCGTTGCTTTCCGTTTTGTGTGGCAGGACGAGCTGATTGTTTCTCTGTGCTGTAGGAGCCCACTCAAAATGTCATGATCTTATGAGATGTCATGATTCTTATGAACCATGTCCGTGAATATCGATATAAGAGTAAAGCGTGCTAACAAGATTTACTATGAAAACGTAAGTAGTGAACAGTCTGTACTCTTATCTCGTTTTGAACCAGCAGTGACGGTTTTTTGAACAGATTACAATTACAATAACAACACTTGACTGTTGACGTAGTGCTTCGAAAAAATGTCGACTGCGTTGAAGAGAGGACTGTGTCCCGTGTTAAGAAATGTCCATGCCCTTCGTGTCAAGTGTGACTTTGCCAAGATCAGGGCATTTGATGCATCAATTGACGGACTCAGTCGAAGAAATTCCACTTTATTCAAATCACTATGGAACGAAACAATTTCGCTACGCTTCGGTAATTTGATGAATACTCAGGCCAGCGAGAAATGTTCGAAATGTGGTGACTTCGTTAACAGATTCAAATGTTCAGGTTGCGGTGCTCTCTTCGTACCGTCGTCGTCGAACTACTTCGACATCCTCGCCCAGTCGGTGACTTATGACGTTCGTGAGGGTGAACTTAAGCGGATTTACCTTCAACTCCAATCGGAATTTCACCCGGACAAGTACTCGCAAAAGAGCGACGACGACAAAACCAAATCTGAAGAAATTTCATCTTTGATCAACAAAGCTTATTTTACCCTTAACAATCCTTACGAGCGCGGGATGTATATTCTGCAGCTGAACAACCACCCTGTCAATGAAGGCGACATACAACTCGCGAGCGGATTTCTGGCGGAAATTATGGAGAGAAACGAGGAGCTTGAGAGCGTTTCTTCGAAGGAAGAATTGGACAATTTCGACAGCGCGAATGAAAAAGACATATCCACTCTTAGTGCTAAGGTTTCGGATGCGTTCAAGAAAAAAGATTACAATTCAGCAAAATCTGATTTGAACAAGATGAAGTACTTTTTGAGCATTAGAAATCGACTGAAGGAAGTGCAGAGAGGTTCTTGAAAAGGATTCAAGTTATCTGAACCCAACGTAAAGATAAAGTTTAGTTGGAACTTGACTGGCTCATTCAGCATTATAATTTTGTGTGTGCGCTCATCTACCATTGTCCTCTCGATCATTCATGACTTTTACTGTTAGGGCTGAAGATTAAATTAGTCAATCAAAGCAATTCTTTTTATTTTATTCCTTCATTATTGTTTTCATGCAAGAAATCAATCTCTCCGATTCGCCCCAAAATGTTTTTCTGGGCGTATCAGGTGTCTAGATCAAAAACGCTGCAAATTCATTCACACGGGTTGGTTATTCCTCGGACCAGGCGCATGGAGACTCATTTCTTCAACATGGGGAAAATGGAAACAGTGGGTGTGGTGGGTCCCGGACCAGTTCCAATCGATTCAGGGTCCAAAGTTTAGTGAAAATGATACCCTACACGCCCAGGTACCAGAAATCTCGAAAACACACATTCGAAATGGGTAGATAGGTACCCATTTTGACCCATAACCTAATCCAAAAGACGTCTATCGTTCCCGAACCAATTCCGATCGATTCAGCGTCCAAAATTTAGTGGAAAATGATACCCCACACGCCTAGGTACCAGAAATCTTGAGAACACATGTACAAAATGGGTAGATAGATACCCATTCCACTTCGGTGGGTGCCAATCGTTCCAAGACCCGTCTCATTGGATTCAGCATCCAAAATTTAGTGGAAAATTATACCCTACATGCCTAGATCCCAACAAATCTCAAAAATCCGTTTTTCGAAGTACACATTTGATCCCTACCCCACCCAAATTTGGTCCGATCGGGCTGAAAAGTTTCGAGGACCGACTTAGGCCGGGAACAGACCCCTGACCCAAATTTCAGATTTTAAAAATTTTTCTACTACCAAAAACGGCGCGGACGGCATACGGACATGTGACTTTTTTGATCTAGACACCTTGAAACGTCCAGAAAAAATTTTTGGGCCGAATCGGAGAGGTTGACCTTTTGCATGAAAACATAGGTTGATTATTCAAGGAATAACCAACCAATAAAAAAATTAACGTCCGCCGTTTTTGGTAGTAGAACACTTTCTAAAAATCTGTAATTTTGGATATTTTTGGCGATCTAGGCGTGTAGGGTATCATTTTGGACACTGAATCGATTGAAATGAGTCTCCATTATCCTGGTCCTAGGATTAACTACCATGTGTTTTTATAATCCACCTGCATCTACTTTGAGAGTGAGTAGTCACGTTTAATTGGAACTGTTCCTTCTTTTCAGGACGTTATTACCGGCGTTGTGGTCATCACAACTCCCCAACAAATCAAACACAATGGAATCACTTTGTCAATGGAAGGCCTCGTCAGCCTTCAGTTGAGCCCGAAAAACGTCGGAATATTTGAAGCTTTTTATAATTCTGTCAAGGTATAGATGGAGAGCGGTCGATTGTTAAAAACTTTATTCAATACTAGAAACAAGCTATGGAACTAATTCATACAAAACCGTGAATTCGTCTCTTCGTGAACTTCTTACTCTTAAAAACTGTCTCTCTACGCGTAGAACTTACCTCAGTTAATGGTGATTTCAGCCCGTACAGATTTGTACCGCACTAGTCGAGGTATCTGGACCCAATGCGATTCCTCAGGGCAAAACTGAAATCCCCTTCGAAGTACCACTTGACGCCAAGTCCAATAGGATAATGTACGAAACCTACCATGGAGTTTTTATCAACATACAATACACGCTAAAGTGCGAATTGAAAAGAGGATTTATGATGAAGGACATGATCAAGGTGGCTGAATTTATTGTGGAACACAAGGTAAACTAACCGTAACAGGGTTAATTGTGATAAGTGTGAAACGTTTGGATGTGTTAGGTAAAATATTTCACTTCCGCCTGCTGTGCATTTATAGGGAAAGAATCCGCCTAGTGACACCGATCCTGTTGATTTCGTGATAACGCCTGATTCACTTGAAGGAGGGGTGGATTTAGGAACTATCCCCGGGTTCAGAATAACAGGAACCATTGACTCTACTGTTTGCAATATCAGCAAACCTTTCACCGGCCAAGCAAGTTATCTCATCAAAACGTACACCCCTATCGGTGTAAGAATGACAAAAGACTAATTTTCAGATTTATTTTCAGATTACTATCCAACACACGGAAATTCCAATCAAATCCATCGAATTGCAACTCGTTCGCGTAGAAACATGTGGTTGCGCCGAAGGTTACGCCAAAGATGGTAAATAACGAGAAAGTAGAAACGATTAGTGGAACATCATTTATTGCCACCATTCTTCTTATACGGACAGCGTATTACGCATGTCTCTGAAATTTCTAACTCGCCGCTCCCATCTAACAGTTTTTCTTCAGTTACAGAAATACAGAATATACAAATAGGAGAAGGGAACGTAGCATGTGGAATCGCCATACCAATTTACATGATTTTTCCGAGGTTATTCACATGCCCATCGCTGGCGACAAACAATTTTAAAGTTGGTGAGTAGACATCCGGAAAATTAACCCCTAACTAACTAAATTTACTGTTATTTTGCTCGATATGAAAATCCACATCTACGCGTTAACAGAAGATAATTTGTTTTCAGAATTCGAAGTTAACGTGGTGGTGATATTTGAAAACGAGCATCTTGTGTCTGAAAATTTCCCCATTACTTTGATGAGAGCATGAAATGTATATGACAGTATGTGCCTACATCTAAATCTATACACATGAAATATCACTCCCAAATAAAAAGAAGCTAACATTAAAAGAATAAGTCGTATGTACACTGCAACCTGTGTGAAACATTTCATTTGCATCGAAAAACGAAGACGAGAACACACTAGTTGAATTGAATTACAGCTATTAATCAAGTTGTCGTGGCTCAGGGCAGGAAAAAGATTCCGCTAAAATTTCATTTGATTTTTATCACCCATTTAGACGCGATCGGAACTCCAGGTTTTCGGATGACCAGACTGTTCGTTGACGTCTGAAATTTGGTCTCGAGAGGGGTCTCGGTGGAGCCTGTAAATGACAACCCTTCATTGAGTCGTTGTCGTTGTAGAAACTAAGCTATCAAATGGAAGTATGACTTCACTCACCGGAGACGATTGAGGCCTTGTATTGATCTGGCTTCAACCCAACGATCACCACCCTCTCAAGCCATGTCGGTGTATCGAAACGATGCTCGGAGGCAAAACTGAAAAAAAATTCACAGCGATGAACATTGAAAGCTCGAATTAACTAGTATAAAATAACTGAAGGCTTCTGGTCATCGCAACCCATACGTTTCTCATCTCAAGACATCACCTCCTTTCATCAATTAATATGAAAAAGATCAGATAAGAGCAAAAATTTCTTTCAGTAACTTACTCGGATGACAGGGTGTTATCCGCGAATTTGTACTTCATATAGGCGGAGCTGTCTTTGCGCAAGTGGTATCGGAAAGTTTCACCGTCGTCAACATAAAGATGTCCAGTGGCTTGGTTCTACAATGAAACAGTCGCAGATATTAAAATCCCGAGGAAGCCAATGGGGGTGATTACACTGAAGAATGGATTTCGTAAGAATACTTACTTTTCCATCCAGGGCAACCACCAAAGTATAAGGATCATTGACCATGAGAGAAGCAGACCGTCGAACTCTCATTTTTCGTGGAATGATGCGCCCTCCTCGGTAGTAAACTGGAGTCTAGAACACATTTAGAGTGAAACACCTCCTCAAAAAACCGTGAAAATCAACATTTACAAAGAGAATTCTCAGGACCTTAAGAATATTATGTTCTTTACCACCGAAAAATCGACCTTAGAAAAATATTCATTCACCCTAGACTTGAGAATCCTTGAGATAAGCGTTTTCCTTCCTGACAGGACACCCACTTACCTTGTTGATGTCGGCAGGGACGTTGAATGTACCATGACGGTAAATTTCATGCGTGTCGATGTCGTACCAGATAGAATCTACCCCAGGGAAGTACACAGTCGCCTGAGTTTCCCCTGGTCCAAAAACAGGTCGAACCAAAAGCGCATCGCCTGAGGAAAGAAATGTAAGTTGAGCGAAAGAACAGAAATGGCGCATTTGAACGCAGGTCGTCATCAAGTTGGTTGTTGTTGATCGGGCGAACGGTTATAATACATTAGAGGATGAATCAGTCTTTATGCAACATATTAGGTGCAGAGGGCGAGCGCTTTCGGCGTGAAGAGTTCATTGTCATGTAATAAATGGCAACAAACTCACTTCGCTTGACATTGACTTCTTCTGAAGCCACTCGCCCTACACCAACGGATTTTCCTCTATAGTGTTGCATGGCATAACGAAACTAACCCCACACATTAAATACTGGTTGTTATACGTTTGAGTCACTCACCTGCCAATAGGTGGTCGTCCATTTTCATAGTGTTGGAATCCTCGGGGAATTCCGCCCATAAAGGTTTGATGACAGGAGCCCCAGTGACGTTGTGGTGGTAGAAAGATGTGTACCATAGAGGGATAAAAGAGTACCGGGTCCTTATCACCGACCTAATTATATTAGTTGCTTCCTGCCCGAACAGCCAAGGTTCTCTTCTCTTTGTGTCAATATGAGCGTGCGCACGGAAGAACGGCAAATATGCTCCAGCCTGAAATGTAATAAAAACGCTGCAAATTCTTTCACAGGGGGTGGTTATTCCTCGGACCAGGCGCATGGAGACTCATTTCAATCGATTCAGAGTTCATAGTTTAGTGGGAAATGATACCCCACACGCCTAGGTTCCAGAAATCTCGAAAACACGTTTGAAATCGGTAGAAAGATACCTATTTTGACCCATAACTTTCCAGTGGGCGCCAATCGTTCCAGGACCCGTTTCATTGGACTTAGCGTACAAAATTTAGTAGAAAATGATTCGAAAATTGATGATATGAAAAGTTAGTTGATTATTCAAGGAATAACCAACCAAAAGCCACGTTTTCATAAAATACAAGAATTACAATAATAATAACTTTTGACTGAAATATATTCTACATCGGGAGGGGATGCCATGTCTCAAATTGACTTTATGAAGAGGTTAGAAATTCAAACGTTACTACAGTAACCTAAAATGGAGGTTATACAAAAACGCTCCCTAGGTTCATCCATGATGAGCTTGGAGGGTGCCCGCATAGAAAGAAGGCTGCAGGCAATATCCGGTCACTCGGCTGTGTCCCTCAGAAAACGATTTGATAACCGAGAGAAAGGATTCCACCAAGATTTTCGATTTTTTTCATGGCGGAGAGTAAAGAAGATTTGGGGTTGATCGTAGAAATTGATCAACAATTATCTAAATCTTTTAGAAATTACTAGTTTTTAACCACGCAAAGCACAATATAAAAAATGTTCACCCCTCTTGAAATCAAAATGAAAGCACGAACGTCAACTCACTTGGTACCATCGGATCAGCAGTTCTTTGTCCGGATTGTGGAAGAAACCCCCAACATCAGCACCGCAGAAGGACATGCCAGCGATTGACAAAGACAAGCACATCGGGAACGAGGCGCGGAGATGGCCCCATTCGGCAGCGTTGTCTCCAGTCCAGATTGCTGTGAACCGTTGAGAACCGGCAAAAGCCGAACGCGTCAGGATGAATGGTCGCTTTTTGTCTTCTGGTTTCTGAATAGAATCGTCTCTGTCCAACAGGCCGTAGTAGGTCGTCATTGTCTGGAATCATTAGTAAAATAACTCATTTTTTTTTAAAGGAAATTACAGTTAAAATGAAACATTTAGAGACCACTCGATACACATAAGCGGCTTGGAGGATGCATAAAAACCCGAATATGTTCAAACTCACGTGTAGAAATCCCTGTATATTGTGAACTTCTCTGTGCTCCCAGCCGCCATGATGAATATTATCTTTGGGCATCGTCACTTCCGGGCCGTTGAATACTGATGGTTCATTCATGTCGTTCCACACGTGAAGGTCTTTAGTGGATCCTACCCAGTTCTTCAAGTTGTAACGCGATTCGATGTACTTACGGACTTCGTGGTTGTGGAAATCCAAGTAAGAAGACGATCCAGGCCAACACCAACCTGTAATGGTTGAGAAAAACAAATTGTTCAAGTGTAGCTGCCAAGAACAATCACTTTAATCAAAGGTCAACCATATTTGAACGACTACACCACTAACCTTCGTAATCAGAATTGTCCTTATTTTTTGTGTAGTAGCCGTGTTCGGTAGCATCGTTGTGTAAAAAGTAGCCACCATCTCGCTTGATATGAGGATCAACAATCGCAACAAGTTTCCTTCCTCTCGCAGTCAAATTGTGTTGCATTCCGATTGGATCAGAGAATTTAAAAGGGTCCCAGGTGAAGTATCTGAATTAGGGAATGCCCAATAAAAAGTTATATAAGTATTTATGTACAACATTAAACAAAATTGAAGGTGGAAAATGGGAACTAAATTATTGTGACAGTGTCTCATTGCGTGTAATACATTTAGGCAAATCAAGAAAACTGAGTCAAATGTGGTTTTTTTTGTGATTCCCCACATTTCATGAGTAGGCATCAAACGTCACTTGCGGATCTGCACCATCTCAATCTTTCCAGCGCAAGAAATTTGAAAAAACAGTGAAAACTTCAGGGAACTTTACTCTATCTTCCACCAAGGTGGGTCAATAATATGAGCATTATTACATTCACTCGATCCGCAAAAAATAACGCATATCAGAGGACCATATGAAGTGATATCAGCCATTTACGGCTGCCGCTCTCCAGCAGCCAACCGTCATATTTCCCGCTTGTCCCTCCCCGGACAAACCACCCCTAATAATTAAAGAAAAATTATCCTAGGTTGAGGAGGGTATCATCCTTATTCTATTATGATTGGAATGCGTGGGGTTCATGAAGACTCTCATTCTTGAGAAATTCGTTAGAGCTATTATTAACTGCGCTCACTTTTTGTTGTCAGTGTGCTCGATGTCGAGCCACATGACGTCCATGGGAATGTCATGATCGTCAAATCCCTTGTCAACGGCATCTACATCGTCTTGATCGTTGTAATTCCATCGGCATTGATGGTAACCTATAGAAAAGAGCTGGAAATTGACGTTAAGAGTTAATTAATAGAATTGAAATCGTCATGCCAAATCCTGAGATGTCAAATATAGTATTTGTGGTCGGGAAGTTGGAAATGTATGAGTGAACGCAATCGGACATAGTCTACCTACTCAATATTCACTAAGTAGAGGGAAAAATATAATCTTCTCGAATCTATAATATTCTAGATGAGACTTACCGGCGGCACGGGCGCCGTGCCAGTAAGATAAGAGTATTGGCGGAATATATCAGCCGGTCGTGGTCCCAGAAGGAGGAAAACATCTATGTTGCCGCTTTCGGACATAAAATGAGTTTCAACTGCCGCTTCTTGGCCTCCACCTACGAAATTGACTATAGAAGAAACGACATTGTCCGGATCACTTTTGACATCCACCCACGTTTCTGAAGGGTTGAGCCAGAAGACGCCAGCTGACCTTTCCTCGCTGAGGGACATAAGTAACGGTTATGATAAATTCTAGACTAATAAGCAGAAAACAATGAACGCTTAAAACATACTCGAAAGGTATCGTTCACTTCAGGGAATCACTAAACATGCACTCATCTCGAAAGAACAAATCAATTTCATATAGTAATTATAATGAAAACAAAGGTTTGCTCACCTGTGAGCAATGAGGAGAGGTATAGCAGCATACAAAGCCATAGGACTATCGAGTTCGTACTCGAAAACATCCAAATTGTAGAACCGGTATGGATCACCTTGCCTGTGACCGAACGACATAAATTAATAAAAAACATAATAGCTGCCGTATTCACCCTGGAAATTGAATTGTGGTAAAACTTACGTGGTTGTTCGAAGAGCTAGGGAGTCTGCGTGTTCAGGGAGCCCATAAGCGACTTTGGCTCCTTTGAATGTGAAATCCAAGGCGACTGCAGTCGGCCCGTGAGGTTTGGAATCGTGATGAGATTTGAAATTTTCTTCCCAAGTTCCAGGGTCTTCTGATTCATCCCTTTCTTCTCTGCAGGTAACCAAAAGAACGATAATTCGTGAGCATTACGTAGCTTCTGATTGGAGGGGCTATTTAGGGCGTATACCGTCTGGGTAAATGTTGCCCAAAACACCGTCCGTCTGGGTACAAAATATGCGCCGGACTGGGTACACGTTCCGCGACCTGCTACAGACCAACTGGGTACAGGCAGGGGGCAAAATAAGTTTACGTATTGTGACAGTCCAACTGGGTAAATGAAATATGAATATGAACAAACACAACTCCTTCAGTGAGCTCCAAAATTGTAGGTACACATATTTTGTCTTACCTTGCAGAAAAGCGAATACAACAGGGAGGTGAAACCCATTTGAAAATAGGTGTACAGTGTACATTTGGTAATAAAACTTAGCATCTGTTTGCAAACGAAGGTTTTCTGACGTGGTAAAAATAGAAATGCCATTTTCTTTCATGAAGCACCATTTTTCTTAGTGTACCTTAAACTGACGTTGTTTTTCGTACAGTTGCTTTTGGCATTCATCTAGCGATTTAGGTATAACTGGAATAATTTTTCTTCGAGCTGTGCACATCGTTCTTATCAAGCTGAAATCGTGGTGTGCCAGGGATGTTGACGGAGAACTTTTTAATTCCATTCTAATAAGTTTATTGGGTTTTGTCGTGACGTCATCCATTGCTTTTCTCTTTAGCTTCGATGAAAGCCTTTCTCGCTCAATCTTTTCCGGATTCTTGGGGCTACCATCCTTCATTTTTCTAAATTCTGTTAATTGGTAAACCTCAACGTCAATACAAATATTACCTCTTTGGCTTAGAAACTTGGCCCCGACTTTCAGATCCATCTCAGAGACACAAATGCCAAACACGAGTCACCAGTTGATACTGAGGCCTCATGGTTGAAGGAGGCTCGAATACGGCCAAACTGCTCTACTTTATTTGTGTTTGTATTTACCCATTTGGACTGTGCAGATCTGATGTTACCCTCGAAAGCTTGTGGCCACTTTGACTGCCGTTGATTTACCCAGTTGGTCTGTCGCGGAAGAGGTCCCGCTCACGGCAATTTACCCAGCTGGAACTCCCCCGCTATTTATTATTACGACTTACGGTTTCTTCCGAGTCTGCTCGAAATTGAGAAGACCTCTCTCGTTGAGGGAAATGTAGGTGGCTCCTCCTGAGGAAACTTCCAGTTTGAAGGGAGCGTTGTGCAACGTTATCTTATTCGAATTGAATTCCAGCTCCACTGAAGTGTCGCCTTTTGAGACCATTTTCCACCTGAAAAACACGAATGAACATGATACATGAATTTTGATAAATTGTGCAATGCCTGCTCAACTCAATTTTTTTGCTGCATCGTCTTACTTCGACGCTGGTACGGGATCTCTGTCCAGCACAAAAGGCGTTGAAAATCGTGGTCGAAGCGGCGTCTCTTCTTCCACTTGGAGGCGAACTATTTCATGTTGGATGGGAGTCAGTTTCAAAACAAATCTCACGGCAGTGTCGGTGTTGACTAGGGCCACCTCCAGGTGGGAATCGAAGGTTTTCAAATTATCCAAATCCAACTCGAACACTGATTTGCCTGGTTCCATTTTGCGGCATCGCCTAAACGGGAAAATGAGTACTTGAAACTAGATCTTAGCGTTCATTAATCAACATATTTCATGAGTATAGTACTTCAGAGGAACCTTCATTCTGTGGTATGATTCAGTGCTAAGGTGCCAATAAAAAATTAATCACATAATACCAACGACTACCTCTTCAGAAAGTGTCCTATCCGGGTAAGGCAATTGGTCGGTGACAAATATCACAAAAGATTCCATTATTTAGCTGGTATCTAAAATCTGAGACGACTGTAGACTGCGACGTCTCTAGTTTGCACCAACCTAAATTTTTTGGTTTTGGGAGGAGTGCTTACGTCAAAAGGTCAGGCAATAATGGAAAAATTACCTGCAAAAACTGCTTTGATCGCATGTTTTAAAATTATTCCTATCCACTGCGAAAACCACAGAGGAAAATGCAACGAGCGCTATGAACAGCGCACCGTTTACCGGCCTGAAAAATAAACATTTAACGAATAAGATCAACTAAATCAAGTATAATTGGATTAACACTATAGTTTAATCGCTACTTACATGTTTTCCGTTGGAAAACTACACCGGTGTTATCGAGAAAATTGAACAAATTGACGAAAACCTCAGAAGTGATGCGTTGGAAGATGTGAGGTTTTGGATTTTTCAAGCAAGAGTGCAAAAGAGGGTGAGAAGAAAACAAAGGTAACCGAAAAGCTGGGCATCTGTAGAACAGTAAAAAATCCGTAGACAGGCAATGTATAGACTTGTACTATGAGTGTGCTACGCAAGGAAATTTTGAATGAAATAAGAACTGAGTTTGATTAAGTTAGTCTTTTGTCAATTAAAGGTTGTTTTCTGTAGAAATTTCCCTCAAAGAAGAGCGATAACTTCCCTTAGTTAAGACAGCTACGGACATTTGTAGACGATTGTTCTGCAAGCAGAGTTTTGCGGTGTCCGTCACGCACATTTTTAAGGTACACATTGTAGAATCACTTCATCTTGGTGTGTTTTATGCATTTTTACTCCCATTTCACGTATTTCCTGTAGAATATTCAGAACAAACAAATTAATCAGGGCCAATGAATATCAAGATTTTTTAAAAATTTCAAAGAATTAACACAAAAAACAACTTTGCATCATTTGATTATTTCCGTAGCCTTGTTATCTCTGTCGAAAGAGGGCGCTGTAGCTATCGTCATCCGGGGTGTACACGTCAGCCATCACGGAGACAAGTTTTGTAGACAGCTGCCTCTGATCTCGTGTTATGCGTTGAATAGTGGAATAATTCTTGACATTATTGATTCTTGAATTACCCGAAATGGTGAGTACTAACGTTGATGAATGTGCTTGTGATTTGTAGTACTTTACGTATCGACAACCGTCAGTGTTTTTCTCCTGATCGCGCTAGCCCGTCGATCATTTCGGAATGACATCAAATCTTCAGCCGCTTCGTGAGTTACTCACGGATGTCAGGATGTTTTTGAACAATTGGTTTGGTTTTACAGGTGCTGATCGCTGCCGCGGTTTGCACGAAGGCAGGCAAAAGTAAGTATAATTGTTAGTTAATTCGTAATTTCCATTAGGTCAATTTGGCCACCTATGGTCTCTTATCAGTTCTTGTCAGATGATGTCAGCAGTTCGGGGCGTGGGGTTGTGCCTGT
Organism: Cyrtorhinus lividipennis; assembly: GCA_019603395.1. Taxonomy (NCBI): domain Eukaryota; kingdom Metazoa; phylum Arthropoda; class Insecta; order Hemiptera; family Miridae; genus Cyrtorhinus; species Cyrtorhinus lividipennis. The sequence goes on along the minus strand of CM034006.1, from coordinate 7,918,850 downwards.
GAGCTTGAACCTGACTGCAATATTGCCCTGCAAAATTCCCAAATACTATTACCTTGAATGCCTTAATTAAGTAATTTATGAGGATCAATGGAGTAGAATTAACAGGGTTATTTGTGGATGAGACAATTGCCCTGGCTGATAAATTTATGAAAAATCTTCATCTCTCTTGTATTTCCTTCTGTACAGCCCTTTTGTCGCGCCAGTTCGTTGAGATGACGAAAGCAAGAATCGAAGGTTTACTGGCGGCTTTTCCAAAGCTGATGTCAACCGGAAAGCAACATACGTTCGTCGAAACCGATTCTGTCCGCTACGTGTATCAACCCCTGGAAAAATTGTACATGGTCCTCATAACAACCAAAGCGTCCAACATTTTGGAAGATTTGGAAACACTTCGGCTGTTCTCCAAAGTTGTAAGTTTTTAAAAAAACGATGACAGTAACAATATCAATTTCCATGTTTCCTGTTGAGTACCTCTGTTAAGACGCAATATTAAACCATTTTCAGTCTTCATTTTCAGAATGAAGCTCAAAATACAAACATTTTATAAAAATTAAGAATCCGAAAATGGGACATTCATCGAGCTAAGAATCCCACTTAGGTGAAACCTTCCCGTGGGATACATTTATGAAGTAAACACTAATGAAGAGACGGTGTTCTCATTTTGGTTGGTTATTCCTTGAATAATATCAACTATGTTTGCATGATAATGGTCAACCTCTCCGATTCGGCTCAAAAAATTTTCTGGACATTTCAAGGTGTCTAGATCAAAAAGATCAATGTCCGTCCCCATACGCCGTACCCGTCCTGTGTACCTACGCTAGACTGTTTCCGAGGCCGTGTGGCCCATGACAGTCTTCCCTGATTTTCAGCGTCTGATCATATTGGGGAGCCCTGCTCTAAGGCTCTATGGCTTCCCCCGTACAACAGGCTGCCCCGCCCCCAGCTGAAGGGCGTAGGTGGCTGTGGAGTTTTTGGGACTTAGTGCTTTTGTGGCGGCACTCACTCGCTTGCCACTTGGCATCACTGAACTTACAGGCATTTTATAGAGGCCGTACCCCGTCCGCCGTCCACGCTGTTTTTGGTAGTAGACAATTTTCTCTAAAAATCTGAAATTTGAGTCAGGGTCTGATACCGGCCTAGGACGGTCCTCCAAACTTTCAGCCCGATCGGACCAATTTGGGCGGGGTAGGGGTCAAAATGTTTTGTTTTTGAAAAATGGATTTCGAGATTTTGGGCGATCTAGGCGAGTGGGGTATCATTTTCCACTAATTTTGGGGCGCTGAATCCAATAAATAGGTCCCAGAACGATCGGCACCCACTGGAAGAAGTTATGGGTCAAATAGGTATATATTATTCATTTGAATATGTGTTTATGAGATTCTGGTACCTGGGCGTGGTGGGTATCATTTTCCACTAATCATGGACCACTGAATCGAGTGGAATGGGTCTGGGACCCGCCGCACCCATCGTTTTCCCCATTTCCCCATGTTTTTAATTAGTTTCCATGCGCCTGGTCTGACGATAACCAACCCCTGTGTAAGAATTTGCAGCGTTTTAGCTAAGAGTCGTTGTACTGCAAATGTATATTTACAATTCTGTCGGGGAAAATCATTATAGTAAGGGCAGTGGTATGACTCATTGCTTGTAGTGTAAAGGTTATTTGACTAGGTAATAGAACTTCTTTATTGTCCATGTCGGGTGATTGTTTCTTTTTTCTCTTAAATCTTTTTAGTTGGCTTGTCTTTGACGGTTGATCGTAAATTTTTTTCGTCAGAGCGTAACGAAATCAAGGTGTTAGGAAATATTGAGGTTCGAACTGACCTAAATTCAGAACCGTACCTCGAATCACCTTGGAGTTTTCTGACTATGTTGCTTTGGAATACCGATTCAAGCCAAACTATAAAAGTCTGTTGGAACTCAATGTGAAAATTGGAGGGCGTAGATACCCATTTTCTGCAACACCACTTAGTTAAATTTTCACAATTTTCAAATGAGAATAATTGAAGTAAGTACGATAGCCGTGAATATATGATGAAGATGCGATTTCTTAGAACAACCTAAAGAAGTGTGTTTTGAAGATTATAGTCCCATTTTAACTCAATATTACCTACTACTCAAGAAGTGATATAAATGTAGGCAAGTAGAATCAGATTTGGATTCTTCATCTTTGCTGAGCAGTAAGTAATGGATAAGATGACAAGTGGCTATGAATTCCCTTAGCAAAAATAAAGTCATCAGCGCTTCGAGCAGAATAGTCATGAGTAGCCGCATTATTGTCTAGTGTAGTTCGAACTGCATTGACTTGGATCCGTGACTGTGTTCCATTCAGCTTCCTTGCTTGTATTGTACCAAATTGACCCCTTTCCCAACCCTCTGTTCTATGAAGAATCTCATCTAACTGTGGTCCATTATCCTACAGATCCCAGAATATTGCCGCAACATGGAAGAAACCGAGATTGCTGAAAATGGATTCAATCTTATTTTTGCATTCGACGAAATTGTCGCTCTCGGCTACAGAGAAAGTGTCACACTCCCACAGATCCGCACTTACGTTGAGATGGACTCTCACGAAGAGAAAGTGTACCAAGCCGTACGACAAGTACGTTGTACATTTTGACCTTGAAATCCTTTTGTTGTAAGTGGGATGAAAGTTGTAGAGCCTTACTGAACAAACTTCTGCTTTCAGACGCAAGAAAGAGAAGCTAAGAACAAGATGCGAGAAAAGGCCAAGGAGTTGCAAAGGGCGCGGATGGAGGCTCACAAAAAAGCGGTTACTCCAAAGGACCCAATATGTCTCAAGGCTTTGGCTCCTCTTCTACTTTCTCCAGCCCTGTCATCGAGTCACCTGTTGAAATGCCTAAACCAGTATATACTCCATCGTAAGTATAGGTTGTCTCTTCTGCGATACAAGTCAAGTTAGTTTCAGTGTATGAGAGAGGTTGTCTGGAGTATTGTAGAGTTTGACCGGGTTGGGATAGAACTTGTTCTTGTTAAGGGTGTGATAGAGATTGTTTCAGGTATAGTGAAGGTTTTCCGGGGTATTTTCATAGGTTTTCTAGGTTTCATAGGCTCTTTCTGGGACGCACTATTCCATTACTAATGTGATACTCACTTTTAGCAAACCATCGGGACCGACAAAAGCAATGAAACTTGGCGGGAAATCACGTGACGTTGAATTCTTCGTTGATCAACTCGTTTCTGAAGGTGAAAAAGTCATTTCGCCTCAGTCAGCTGCTAAAACTGTCTCCACCAAGATCCCGTCCTTACCTGCAGCTAACACCGAAGAGTGAGCGCTCTTTTTTCTTGAATTTCGTCTCCGTCTTTTTGATATTCTCGTTAGTCGTAAATCGATTGTACTCACAATTTGCTTGTTTTCAGCGTACACTTGAAACAAGAAGAAAAGTTGGTGGTTCAAGTTGGAAAAGACGGTGGCGTTCAGACCCTCGAGCTCCACGGCTTAGTGACGCTTCGTGTGGCCGACGAGAAAATGGCTAGAATCAAAATCGTCGTAGAAAACAACGACAAACGAGGAATTCTATTACAGGTAATTCACCAAATCTTGGCAGAAATGTCATTTTTATAACCAGTTTTCTATTATTGATCTCCACCATGGATTTCACGCAGACCCACCCGAACGTTGATAAAGAACTGTTCAAAGCCAAGTCCACGATTGCCTTGAAAAACCCTTCAAAACCGTTCCCATTGGGCTCGGACGTTGGTGTTCTTAAATGGAGGTATCAGTCTCAGGATGATTCAGCCTTGCCGTTAACAAGTAAGTTTGATATTGCTCGCTCATTTTACGCTCTAACCATTAATCGGGCAGTGCTTACTACAGTTATTGCCATATTTCAGTAAATTGCTGGCCTACGGAAAATGGAGAAGGAGGATGTGACGTGAGCATTGAATACGAACTGAAGCATACAAATTTAGAACTGAATGACGTCACAATCAACATTCCATTGCCGTGAGTTGCTTCGACCTGCTTTTGGTTGGTTATTCCTTGAATAATCAACCTATGTAATCATTCCAGAGGTCAACCTCTCCACTTGGCCCCAAAATTTAACTTTTTGCGTTTCATGATGGCTTCCTCCAGAAAGAGAATTTTTCTATAAATTGGTGCTAAGGTTCATTCGCTCGTCTTTTACATTTTACAGAATTGGTTGCAATCCAGTCGTTGGTGTTTGCCACGGAGAATACAACCACGAACCTAGAAGGAACCTCCTCCAGTGGACTCTGACTGTGATTGACAGTTCAAACGCGTCCGGGGACCTGGAATTCAGCGCTGCCACCGCAATCCCCTCGGATTTTTTCCCCCTCGCGGTGTCCTTTGTATCAAAGAACACTTACGCTGATCTGAAGGTAATTTAATTTGTTCGTATTCTCTCAAGCTTAAGACATGTATTTGTCTCTCAATTGAGAGAAACTCTAGGGGGGGGGGGGGGGGTAGCAAGAGTGTTGGGGTTGCTTTCATTAGGGCTCACAGTGTAACCCCGATGTGCATTGGGTATTAAAAGGAGGACACCCCCCTCCCCCCCTCGCGTAACCATTGTAGGTAGGAGTGGTGTCTGTATGGGCAGGAATAATTTTTATCAAAGTTGAAATGTATTTATCGGACAATTTTGTTGTTTCCGATAAAATTTATTGGAATTTATATCGGATTTATATTTAATATAGTGCCATCTTTAGTTCTTAAAACGTGCAACAACAAAGATGGTAACCTCGTTCTAGGTTAATTTTGATGCAGAAGTGTATTGGTAGCGAATGTATCAGCTGACAATATTAACTTGAATTGATTGAACCTTCCTAGCTAAAGATGAGGAACCAGTTCGAGTAATATTCAGTTTTTTTGAAAAAGAACGAAAAGTAATGATTATTACAAAATAGCACCTATACCGCATTCAAAAGAAAATCATTTTATTTTAATGTTACGTTTCCTATTCACCCTAGTAAATTCAGAAGAAAAATAATTCCAGTATGATTTATGAAGAACTGAGGAAATTCTTAAGCTTTTGACCTTTCTACAGTCGTTTCAGCCACGGTGCCTTCAGCATGGGGAAGTAGATATTCTTGAAGTTACTTGAGTATTAGTTCGTACCTCGAATTATCTGGGTTTGAAAGCTTCGTTCTGTTGAAGACGTTCGTGGCAAATGAAACATGGCTTGTATGTAGGGTTTGTTGGCCAGGATAAATCGATATTGAGGAATTCAGAGACTGCAAAATAAAATAGGGCAAATCCCCACGAGTTAGTGCCAAATAAGGCACCTCATCAGGTACTCCAGGGAGTAGTACTGTTGCGTTTGGGACAATATTTACCAACGAACTATCCTTCAAAAATTAAAGCCGTATTTGCCGATACTCAAGCAATTCAATTCCCAAATTTCACCTGTTTCTTTCTTTTACAGCCCAAGCAAGTTCTACTTTTGGACGACGACTCGCCCGTCAAATTTTCATCAGAAACCGTCTTCTTCACCGAGAAGTTCGAAATCGTTTAAAGGAAGAAATCTAGTGACTACGTTTTGCCCCGCACGACTTAACTAGCCGCGTCGTGTTCAATAAACTCGGTAAAAAGGGACTCCTGCAAGTCTCCCCGTCATCCCCTGATGTTATGGAAATATTTATGATTTAATGAAAACCGGAATAGATTTGTTATGATGTGAAGACGTATTTATTCGAACCAGTAATTAATTATGTATTTAGTAATTTGTTTTCCCTCCGAAATTTATTGGTCGCGACCCTTAAATTCGTTATCATTCGCCATTTGGATCATTCAACGGTGTGCAATTGATGGGGATGGCTAGAAACGACCTTTTCTGGGTCCCGGGTGTAATTTCACCCGGACGATTTGTTATAAGGTAGATGTTCATTTATATCAGTTGATTAAATAATTATTAATCATTAAAATATTACGTATTGTATTTTGTGAGAGCTTACCACTCTCGTTAGGGTTTTTAGTGTCCAATCAAATTGAATTTGAACGGAAGTTGTTATTTTCAATCGTATTTTACCCCGTTTCATTTTTTAGGTGCGTTTGGGAGAATAAATTCTCAGGAAGACCTTCCTGTTTTGTAGAAAACAAATCGTACTAATCGACTTTATTTTGAGAAATCTATTCACACACACAAATTATTTTCACAAAAAAATCTGGAGTTTTTGGCTCTTACAATACTCATGACTCATCAAGATTCTCATGCACAACAATGCCAAACGTACGTTAATTATCTTCATAAGTTAACAGTTTCGTGGAAATGAAACTTTTTAAACATTTTCATTATACTTAGTTAAATTTTGAAAAGGTTAAAAATCAGACTTCCTCTAGTAACAAAACAAATGTACAAACTAAGACTCGACAAAATTCATGGCTACGTTCCAAACAGCCTCTCGTACCTCGGATAAATATTATAAAACTTAATATGAGATATGTTTATATAGATGCGATTATAAAGATCAACTTAATCATTGTAATGGCGTTCTATAACAATAATTTTTTCATTTAATGATTTTAACAATTCGCAACTTAAGAGCGCTTCATTTTGGCACATTTCTTCCTAACAATTTTTGTTGTTGAAATATGGCTTTTAGTGACGCTGCACTATTTTTGATTGGATACGTTCAATTATTGAAAAAAGAAGGAAACAATGCAACGAACGAGAGATTTAAAGGGAACTGGATATGTTGGTTCTTAATAAGTATAATGGCTTCGGTGAAATGATTTTGTCTACATTTCATGGGGGTTGGGAATTGAGCTTGGTGGGATTTATTCGTGGAGTTTCTAAATTAATGCAATCGTAGGTTGTTTAGTTCGAGTTGAACATTTAGTAGGTGACTGGAGGTATGTCGTTTTTTAAATTTGAATCAACGACTGGTTATTTGAGGTAATTTACAATTTTAGTAAAATATACAAATTATTTACAAGGTGATGTGGAAAGTGTGGATGGATTCAGGGGGAGCCGTGCCCGTTGCGTTGGGCAGAGCTGCTTCGTTGGGCTGAGGTACTCCGTTGGGCTGAGCTGCTTCGTTGGGCCGAGCTGCTCCGTTTGGACGACGGGCTAAGCGTCGACCCGGGGCTCCTTTGACCGGCCCGGACGGGAATTTTCGACTGGGCTTTGATATTCGTAACGGTGACGTTACTTTTGAGCGAGGAGGGTGACGTCGGTTTGACGATCCGCGGGCTGACGGGCGATTTGGCTGGTGACGGGCTGACGAGAGAACGTTTGCCCGTCCTAGCTGACGGGATCGGGCTAAGGGTGACGGTCTCGTCGACGTCGACCGTCATCGTCGACGCCATATGGTCAAGGAGGCCTTCAGTCGAGTCGAGGTGGATCACCTCAGCCGTCCCGGACCTTTTAGGGCAGCTGACTTGGATTTCGGTGATGAACGAGGAAATTTGGGGCATCGGGGAAGTGGGCAGTTCGGGCGGAGTGTCGTCGCCGTTCATCGCTGTGATGAAACCCGCTCTGTCCCAATCCGACTCATTTACCTGGCAACAGAAAACGCCTCAACTTTTGTAAATTGTCAGTTCTCAAGGTTTATCGTCAATTCAAAAATAATACGTCAAAATAAGTGAATCTTGAATAACTTTTTCGAAATCCTGTCAATCTAAGGACAGGATTTCGTCTTCGAAATCTAAAACCGCTTGTTGGAAATAAATCTGAGTCGTTGTTCCCAAACAAATTAACAGTTCAACCAACCATCAACAAATTATGAAATTTTCCAGTGCCATCTTTTGACACTTTTTAAAAATAATTTACAAATTTTACAGTAAATTCGACAAATCACACATCTATAATCTGAATAAGTGTACTGAACTTCACGCTGCAAAATTACTTTTTTGGAATCATTTCATTATTTTGCATTTTCTGTGAATTAGATCAACAATTTAATTTTTATAAAAGCATTCCTTTTGCTTATGATACATTTATGTAAAATTTACATTCTTGCCATTTTACAGCCTTGCAGGCTTCACTGAGGTGGAGATACAGCGTGTCAACAGTAGGCACATTTGATATGTTTAAAACTTAGCATTTGCCACGCAAAGTATGAAGCCATTTTTCGAGAATGATTACGGACTACTTTGAAACAAAACCTTTCAAGACCACAGATGGGCTTCCTTCGTAGTCAACGCCAAATATGATTCCTTGAAAATTTACAAATAAATTAAGCATGGTGTGAATGACTCAATATCATTTATACTTAAAATAGCTGCTAATTCATTCACAGGGGTTGGTTATTCTTCGGACCTGGAGCATAGTGACTCATTCCAATCGATTCAGCGTCCAACATTTAGTCGAAAATATACCCCACACGCCTAGATCGCCGCAATCCATTTTTCAAAAAACACATTTTGATCCCAACCCCCCGAAATTAGGCCCAATTGGGCTGAAAAGTTTCGAGGACCAGCTAGAGCCAAAAATGTGTCATTGACCAAAACTTCAGGTTTTTAGACAAGTTAGGTCCTTTTTTGATCTAAATACCTTGAAACGCCCAGAAAATAATAATAATAAATATAATTTTTCTAGGCCGAATCGGAGTGATGGATTTTTTGCATCAGAACTGGTTGATTATTCAAGGAACAACCAAACAAAATGAGTTTTAATTCACCACCACCTACAGAAAAATTAATTTCTCAATTTTTGTTTGCTTCATTCCATACTCACATCCATGTTACTGATTCCATTCTCAGTCGGAATGGTCGGGCTGAATTTAAAAGGTGTTGACGTCACCATTTCGTCCTCTTTGTCCGGCGAATTGTCCGGCGTTGAGCAACCGGATATCCCCAGGTCGGTTTCAGATTCGCTGCCTCCATTTTGTATAACGTCCTCTAACGTTCCCCAGACCGAAGACTTCTTCAACGTTCCAGTTCCTGGAGTTTCGACTCTGAACAAACAAAAACGTAGTCAATGATAAAATTAAAACTAAATATTCCTAGAGCCGGCGAAGGAGACCTCCACAATTTCACTAAACACTACAAAATCCTTTATTAGGATTATATCTTGATACAATTTACTCATAGCCTACTCTCTCATTTACAATGTATACATTCAATAGATAAATCCCTCCCTCTCAAGGCGATGCACCACCAAAATTAACACAGATTCTCAAACTTTGTCATTTCATTTTTTAGAATGTAAGAGCATATTTCTGAAATAAAATCTAATTTGAAAACGTTAAAAATGCTTCTTTGTAACCTGAAAAATAAGAAGAAAATCAAGACCAGGTGGCCCTCATTTCTCCTCTAAAGTTGCTTCTTGAGCGTTTTCACTTGGGATTTCGGCAGTCCTCAAAACTCATAATGCTTACTTTTGAATGAAAACAACTTTCTTTAGGCAAATTCTGCGCACACATTTGCAGGGAAGATGTGGACGTTTGATTAAATATTCTGAGGAACGTAACAAAAAAGTTGATTTCACTAATCTATCGCATATTGAACGCTTCAAATGTTTGATTTACTTTGCAGCATTTAAGGGAATCTTCAAATGGGCGTTCATATTTTAAGAGAAATCGATATCGACAAACCTGGCTTCTTTGTAAGGCGTGAGTCCGTCTTCTTGAGGTGGCAGAGGGGCTTTCCTTTTCTTCGTACCTGGACCGCCATCACCGAGGTCCAAAGACACTGCTCGTTCCAAAACTATCACGTTGTCAGCTTCGTATCTCGACAAGTCGCCTGGAAAATAATGTATTCGAATGAAGCTGAGGGTTTGTACTGCCTTGAAGTGCCCTTCAGGCGAATAGGGATGTAAGGCGATAGAGGTTTAGTCTATCGTGCACAGGTCTTCTTCATGGAGCTAACCCCTGTGCAAAACTTGTCCTTGCTGGCAAAATATTGGTTTTACCTAACGACGAGGCTTTGCGGTTTTCACTATCTGGCGCTTGGTGGACTGTGATGTGACTGGCATTGAGCTCTATAGTCGTCCCGCTGTTGTTGCCACTGGCGGCGCTGTCGTCGCTTTTCAGACTCTCCCGGCTCCCTGCCAACTGAAAAATTGAATAACGTTAGGTCAAACTAAAACATCTTCATGTTGTACTTAACACCTTGTATTCTCGCGAAGGTCGGCAGTGATTACCTGAAGACTGGTCCTGAGGTCTTGCTGACTTTCAGTGAGCTCCTCCAAATCAGGATCTGACGGGGGAGGACGTGGTGCTTTGCGCTTATTTCGCTTGGCTGCCACAGGATCTTCAGAATCGCTAGTCTCGGGCGCAGGGTCGTGTACGATTTGCTCTTCAAGCGTTGATTTCCTGCGTCAATTATTTAGAAAAAGAAATTGTTTGTTTTATTTGTCTGAAGCAGACGAATTTATACGAATAAAGCCGTTTAAATGGTTGGGATAAGGGTGGGCTGCAGCTTAAGGTTAAAAATAGGCGCCTTCCCAGTGGTCAAGAGGCGGTTCAAATTAAGTGTTGCCGTGACGTCACGTAGCCGCAGCCAACCCCCACAAAAGTAACAATTTAAAAAAACCTTATATAATTACCTTTTCTCGCGTACAACTTCCCCCGCTCTCTCAACTTCTTCTGGCACTTGTAGATCGACAGTTCTGTAACCATCGTCTTTTGGCGAAGAATTTTTACCGGCCTTCTTTTCAAGAGTGCTGTTACGGCTGGTGCTTTTTGAATCGTCTTTATCGTCCAGGAGAAGTGAATTGTGGAGTTTCTCCTTCAAATTCTTTATTCCTACAAACAAAAAAGAGTCAACTTGGATTGAAATCCACAATCATCTTTAGAAACCTAACTAGTATCTTCTAAAGTATCCGAACTGAACGCACGGATTTCCTCTTTGTTCCCAAAGTAATCTACGCTGCACAAGCGCTACCACTTGATTCAATTTTTTACTTATTTATTTGTACAGTCAAGAAGCAGATACAACATTCTGGGAATAAAGAGAAACGGGCAGCAGAGCTCGCACAATGATTCAAGGAATTATTACTATTATTAAAAATATATTTTATCATGCTCCAAATATGAACATAACCATGGATTACGTATGACCAATGACAATAACAAAAAATACTGATTATCTTCTGCCCAAAAAATTAAAAAAAAAAGAAAAGAAAAAATTTAACTTGAATGAATCTGTACACTAAAAGTCAACCAATCTTAACCAAGAGATTGATTGATACGATTGTGGATAAAACCATGAATTTAGTGATTATAATTTTGTTTGCAATTTCGTAGCAAGTAGACTAAAATTTGACGTAATTAGACTAAAAAATTGATTTTTAAAAGAATTACAATAAAAAGTGTTTTTGTAAAATAACAAAAAATAGGTAGTCTAAATGTTGATATTTATGTTTCTAATCTAACTACTATTTACGATCATATTCATAATATTGACCACAAAATCCGGTTCTAGTTCATGTATTGAACTTTATTAATTTATTCATAAATTTACGTAAAACAGAATTTACAGATTGAAATTCCCGTATCGGACTAATTGAAACCGTTCTGGTCAACCTGCTAATAGAAAACGAAAATATATTAATGCCCGTTTACCTTTGACTAGAACGGATTTTACGTTCGCCTGAGGTGATTTTGGCTCGTTGATGGAACTTTTGTCGGGTTGGTCAATTCCCAAGTGGATTTCCGTGAACGAGTGGTCTCCAGGAGGTATGTGGTTGTGCTCTAGTTGAGTATTCCTCGAATTTTGATATCTCTCGGGCTCCAATACCTTCGACAAGTTTAAATTTTCGTTAAAAAGTTAATCATTTCAGTCAAATGATTTTTTTTCACTTCTTTTATTTCCTTCTCACCTGCGTTGGTCGAACTTTAATGTCTGACGGCGATAAAATGTCAATCGGAGCAACGTGTTTTCTTGTTTTTCTGTCTAATGAGGTTAATTTGGTCGTATCCGGGCTGGGGTTTTGGCTTCGTCGATCAAAACTGCCGTTCAGGTCCTTATGTGGAGAAGATGCGCTTTCGGGTCGTTTGGGTTCGTAAAACTTGTTGAGCTGTTAACAAGAAACAATAAAAACGTTAACAAACAACAAATAAAAACCACACGTTTTCCTCAATGAAGTGAAATGTGTGATTACCCGATGAATAATGATGTCTAGTGGTTTTTTAATGTTATAATAATCTTCTGCTTGTATCGATACTAGGTACCTATTTCTCCAAGTGGAGTGGAGGACGATGTGGAGATTCAAATTACGAAACATCGTTACAATCAGGTACAAACACTGTTCGG
>CM034006.1:7804891-7906650 GCA_019603395.1 Cyrtorhinus lividipennis | reverse complement strand
TAATTAACGCCATATTATTAATGGCTTCCGCCCTTTTTGATTTCCAGGAGGACCGGCGATATTAAGTTCATCTGAAGAACTGAACAATTCGAGCAAGGTAAGAATACAAGCTTATGTTTCTGGCATTTTTCATAAGTTATAAATGTTTTTTTTAACGTGTATTATTTCGTTATAACGAACTCTAGGAACCTCTAGCTTTCCTGGGAAAAACCTCTTGAATCATCACTGTTTTTTTGGACGTTTGAAGAAGCTCAAATCCTCCTACTTATGTCAGATTGGAGTTTTATAATTTTTATTTTTTTTATTGATTCCTCATTGTGCATTCAAAAAGAGGAGGAAATTTGCGAGAGAAATTATTTTTGAAAAAATTCACTTTTAATGTCGTAAGATGTAACATAATAACTCAATAACTGCATTATATTCACGCACCATCATCGATTTGGTTTCCTTCCATTTATTCTTGATTTATCGCTGTTGGTTTTTGTTAACAGTTGAAATGGCCCCAGTGGAACATCATACCGCACGGGAATCATTTAAAATCGAAGACTATGGATGACTCTTGCATCAATGTAAGTGTTGACAATTGCTTTATATCTCTTCGATTTCTGTCAACGCAGTAATTATCTGTGGCTCTTTTCATGATCTCTGGCTACAGCAAAACATGACAAATAATTTCAGTATGTTTTTTTAAAATATAGAATTCACTCCCGCTTTGACGGTCGTTCCGTTGAGAAGCCACGACTTCACCGGTCTTGGTTTCAATATCTGCGGAACATGAAGACGGCATCTTCGTCAAAGACGTTTTACACCGAGCCCTGCATCAGAAAGTGGGATGATTACTGCTGGTAAATCGACGATTTTTTTTCTAAACTGTGTAACCAGTAAACTGTAGCTTGTCTAATTGTACTTTTGGTTGGTTATTCCTTGAATATCAACCTATGTTTTCATAATATGGTCAACCTCTCCATTCGGCTCAAAATTTTTTTCTGGACGTTTCATGATGTCCTATCAAAAAAGGTCATGTCCGTCGCCGTACGCCGTCCATTGTCCACGCCGTTTTTGGTATGTAGAAATTTTCTAAAAATCTGAAATTTGGGTCAGGGGTCGGTTCCAGCCGAGATGGATCCTCGAAACTTTTCAGCCCGATCGGACCAAATTTGGAGGGGGTAGGGTTTTTTTGAAAAATGGATTTTCGAGATTTTGGGTGATTTAGGCGAGTGGGGTGTCATTTTCCACTAAATTTTGGACGCTGAATCCAATAAAATGGGTCCCAGAACAATTGGCACCCACTGGAAGAAGTAATGGGTCAAATTGGTGTATTATTCCCCATTTTGAATATGTGTTTTCGGGATTTCTGCTACCTAGGCGAATAGGTGTCATTTTCCACAAATTTGGACGCTGAATTCAATGATGTGTGTCCCAAACGATTGCCACCCCCGGAAGAAGTTATGGGTCAAATGGGTATGTATCCACCCTTTTGTATGTGTCAGATTTCTGGTGCCTAGGCGTGTGGGGTATCATATTCCACTAAATTTTGGACCCTGAATCGATTGGAATGGTCTGGGACCCGCCACACCTACTGTTTCCCCCATTCGAGGAATAACCAACCTGTGTAAGAATTTGCAGATTTTTTTTTCAAGTACTAGCTCAATTTCATACCTCAGTAGAATAGAATAGCCCTGAATTATTCAGCATTGGCTGTCAGCCGCATCCTCGCGTAAATCTCATGATTTGAATACAAATGTTATGCCTGCAACGTGACCCATGATTCCTTCTTGATTTTTCTACAGGCGACCGTCTCGAATCCATCAAAATCAACTTTCGCCACGTCGTTTTAGAAGACGCTCTGACGATTCTCAGCTACGCATCCCCTTACGAAGTCGAATTGACGATGAACCTCGTAAAAAGGAAGCAACCGCGACCACCCATTCGCCTCCGCCTCCTCATATTTTGGGTCACCCGCAATTCGTGAAAAGCCATTCAATTTCTGATCTTCACAAGGGTGAGGCATATAATGCAAAATTACGCGCGAAGAAAATTTTAGAGCTCGTTATAACACAGAACAATTGATGTTCGTATCACCATAATTAACCCCTTTGGGCGTTCTTCTAAATATTTTGTATCAGGATATTACCGGTTACGACTGGGAATGAAAAGGAGATTTTATAGTTTACTTAATCTGTTTCGATTTCGATATCAAAAAGATTTATTATTATGTCATTAAAGTTACTTTTAGGAGGTAATTTGAAAACAATAGCAACCCTCGTGAACAAATAAAATTGAGTGCTGCAATCTACCTACCTAAATTACTGGTTTACCTGCGAAATGCGTTACAAGCGAAATCTGTGTGACGTCCTATTAGTAGGCACTTTTTTTTTGCAAGTGCGATTGAAAGATAATTGGACCATTTTTCACTACTTCACCTGACCCACTGTAATTGTTAGAAGTCGGTATAAGTGGTCCGTCATTTAAATGTTCTGACGAATTGGCAGCTGTCAAAGGGAATAATTACTCCATTCGACGAGTAACGAATTTCAATAAATGCCACTGGATGGTTCTTTTAGGTATTTATAACCTCGAGCGGTCTCATAAATCGCCGAAAACCCTTGGGTAAATTCCGTCAACACTACGATAGTTTAACGCTGACAGACAATTTATTCTCCACAATAGTTAATCCGAAGGGAGATTTCAAATTAGATTAATCCAACAAGAAAAATTCTCGATTAAAGCCTTCGAAAACTACCAGTAAGAAATATAGTAGAAGAAGAGCTCAAGTTTCAGATTTATAACCTTCTAAGCTCATTCTCGACAAAATACTTAGTGTGACTGAAAATGCGTGAGGCACAACCGTAACTTTTTATGGCTCATTTTCATGTCCCTTTCCTCTTCTCTTAATATCGGAAAGTTATGTTTTAAACATTTGAAAGGTTTGCACAGTATTGTCCACAAATGTGTACGACATCGTTACCAAGTTCAGGGTGCCAACTGTTACGCAATGGGTGGGAAGTTGCGAACAGGATATTTGAACATTTGAAAGACTTTTGAAAACACCTAGATCTTGAGTAATGTGGATGAGCCAGTAATTACCTCAAATGGATACTGGATTGGAAGACAAACAGATAGAGTGAGGTTTGCAGTTTATCCGGGTTCTATGCTCCAGAGCCGCCTGGGGCTGTCCAACTGGCTGGACATTTACTGCGGATAATATGCTTCGCGTTTGACAAACTGCAGATTTTCGGCAATAGCACTCTACCGCCTTCGGGACACCTGAAAACTACTCGGTGCTCAAACTGAGGGGAACCGAAGAAGCATAAATATGAGTACTCACTGCTCTGGCCTATCAGGGAAACTGGATGGTTTTAAAAGCTGCCAATTAATACAGCTGGCGGACGGCTTTGTAATGTAATCTGCAGTCCTAAATCTTAAAAAATCTGCAAATTCTTACACGCGGGTTGGTATTCCTCGAATGGGGGAAACAGTGGGTTTGGCGAGTCCCAGACCCATTCCAATCGATTCAGGGTCCAAATTTAGGGAATATGATACCCCACACGCCTAGGCACCAGAAATCCTGACACATACAAAATGGGTGGATACATACCCATTTTGACCCATAACTTCTTCCGGTGGGTGCCAATCGTTCTGGGACACACATCATTGAATTCAGCGTCCAAACTTTAGTGGGAAAACTATACCCTACACGCCTAGGTAGCAGAAATTCCGAAAACACATATTCAAATGGGTAATAAATACCCAATTTACCCATAACTTCTTCCAGTGGGGTCCCAATCGTTCTGGGACGCGTTTCATTGGATTCAGCGTCCAAAATTTAGTGGAAAATGACACCCTACTCGCCTAGATCGCTCAAAATCTCGAAAATCCAATTTTCAAAAAACACATTTTGGCCCTTGTTCCTCTAAACTTTTCAGCCCGATCGGACCAAATTTGGGCGGGGTAGGGGTCAAAATGTGTTTTTGGAAAATGGATTTTTTGAGATTTTGGGCGATCTAGGCGAGTAGGGTATCATTTTTCACTAAATTTTGGACGCTGAATCCAATGAAATTGGTCCCAGAACGATTGGCACCCACTGGAAGAAGTAATTGGTCATTTATTGTTCAATTTATGGCCAAAAAAAAACTAATCAGAAAACAAAAATTTTCGCTCCCACCTGGGCTCGAACCGATAACCTTCCGCTTTCTGCGAACGCGCTAGCCACTTGCGCCACGGTTTAATCTAGACTAGGACGAATGGCGTGTGGGATATCATTTTCCACTAAATTTTGAACCCTGATCGATTGGAATGGGTCCGGGACCCGCCACATCCACTGTTTCCCCCATTCGAGGAATAACCAACCCGTGTGTAATAATTTGCAGGGTTTTGATCTAGACACCATGAAACGTCCAGAAAAAATTGTTGAGCCAATCGGTTGAGCCAAGACGGACATTGACCTTTTGGTTGGTTATTCCTTGAATAATCAACCTATGTTTTCATGATAATGGTCAACCTCTCCGATTCGGCTCAAATTTTTTTTCTGGACGTTTCATGATGTCCTGATCAAAAAAGGTCAATGTCCGTCCGCCGTACGCCGTCCGCCGTCCATTGTCCACGCCGTTTTTGGTAGTAGAAAATTTTCTAAAAATCTGAAATTTGGGTCAGGGGTCTGTTCCCAGCCGAGATGGGTCCTCGAAACTTTTCAGCCCGATCGGACCAAATTTGGAGGGGGTAGGGTTTTTTGAAAAATGGATTTTCGAGATCTTGGGTGATTTAGGCGAGTGGGGTGTCATTTTCCACTAAATTTTGGACGCTGAATCCAATAAAATTGGTCCCAGAACAATTGGCACCCACTGGAAGAAGTAATGGGTCAAATTGGGTATTTATTACCCATTTTGAATATGTGTTTTCGGGATTTCTGCTACCTATGCAAGTAGGGCGTCATTTTCCACTAAATTTTGGACGCTGAATCCAATAAAATGGGTCCCAGAACAATTGGCACCCACTGGAAGAAGTTATGGGTCAAATTGGGTATGTAGCCACCCATTTTGTATGTGTCAGGATTTCTGGTGCCTAGGCGTGTGGGGTATCACATTCCACTAAATTTTGGACCCTGAATCGATTGGAATGGGTCTGGGACCCGCCACACCCACTGTTTCCCTCATTCGAGGAATAACCAACCCGTGTGTAAGAATTTGCAGATTTTGATCTAGACACCATGAAACGTCCAGAAAAAAATTTTGAGCCGAATCGGAGAGGTTGACATTTTGCATGAAAACATAGGTTGATTATTCAAGGAATAACCAACCAAAAGCATGTTGTGAGGAATATACCTAGTCTGTTGGGTCTTTCGGCTCGCTTTTATGGGAGATCACGAGTTCTGCTCGGCGCCTTTTGGATGTGAAGCCAAAACGTTGATCTGTCAATCTCTCCTATGAAATGTTCTCTGTCCGTTTGATTTTGGGAAGTCTTGGAACTCGCTGTAGTCTCTTCAAAGAAGAAACGAAGTGAGGAAGCCGTTTGGATACAAGGAATACACTTCATACTGAATTTAATTTATATTTTGCCTAAACTGGTGCGAAGGTGTCACTAGAGATGAAAACGAATTACCGTATTTTTCGGACCATAAGACGCACTTTTTCTTCACCAAAAAGTAGGAGGAAAAGTGCCTGCGTCTTATGGTCCGAATAGAAGAAGCCTGCGCCTTATGGTCCGTGTTGCAGAGCGGCAGCGGGTCCCCCGGGAGAGGGAGAGTGGAGAGGGGGTAGACCTAGTTCTCATTTTGTCTACGGGAATATTAGGAGCAGGGTGATTGTGACCAAATGAGCTTCATGAATTCTGACTCTAGCGAAGAAGCGAGTACTCAAACCTTTGTCTTTATGTGTTAATGACAGTGTTAATGGTTCTCAATGCCACTGTTGACTGCTGTTCAGTTTATATGGTTCAAATAACATTCTTTACTGTTATACTTTATTAAATAAAAATCCTCCTCTAAAAACCAGGTGCGTCTTATGGTCAGGTGCGTCTTATGGTCCAAAAAATACGGTAATTTCATACTTAGTTCCTGGCTTTGTATGAAAAATACCCTTAGGGGTTGGTAGGCATACTACAAGGCCAATTTCACACTTTGCCGGTAACACTGAATGTATGATGCAGTGTATCTTCTGAAAATCTATTTTCAGCGTGACCTTTCATTACTTTGCAGACTTGGCGAGTGCTCGACGGCTAGAGCTCGTTAGGACCCACGGTGACATGATCAATCCAGAGAAGTATAGTCTCTTAGGCATCATGGACTCTACAGTGACGTTGGGTGGTAAACGCAGGTTGCGGTCAGAAATCCTTCAGCCGCCTGCGTCTGAGAAAGTAATTGAAGAAAGATTGGGTGTTGTGTCATTTTTGGTGACCAACCCGAATAGTTTAGCATCTTTGCAGGTAAAGGGAATCTGTATTGATAGATTAGTCTTAAATAACGTGGTTAGCCTTAGATAAACTATCTGGAGCCCAATTTTAAAGGCTCTTTCCATTTTTCAGGGTGCGCTGGTGAAGTTTGCTTCAGCAGAAAAACTAATGTGGCTCTGCCGTAAAACTCCGGACTTGAAACAAGAGAAAAAGACTAACGAAATCATGACTAATTACGTCCTTCTCCTTAAGAGCAGCTTGGAAAATTTACCACCCCTCCGTCAACTGCTGAGTGAGATTGAAAATGATTTTCTTCTCAACGTTCGAGATGTATGTTATTCATTGCATTGCGTTGTTGACTGCAAGTAATTTTTTTGATTTACTTGCTGCGGGAGTGTTGGGTACCAACATTCGAAAATTCCCTCTTAGTCTCTCTTTCTTTGTTCCTCATTCTACCCTGCGTTGGGTACTCCTTTGGTGTGTATTAATGCACCCTACTTGATGCTGTACACAAAACACTTAAAGTAAAATAATACATTTAAATTACCCATTACATTTTGTAAAAAAATGAGTCATTCATAACTTTATCAACTCTCACGATTATTTATAGGTGTTGGCTGACCAAAGGTACAAAGAAATGGAGGAACTGGTCAATAAGAAAATCCATCCAGACGCCCAGTTGTCAAAGGGGTATCAAGGCGCTGAGATCAACAGATGTTTCTCTATTAAAGACGAAGTCAATGGACTTTTGGACGTTGCACGAACTACGTATTCCAATCTTGTGCAAGACATTCAAGGTGATCGCATGATTTCTCATAGATGAGCTTTCCCATACGAGCGAGATACGCCTAGACTAATGAATCTAATTTTAAGCGTTTTTGTTGACTTTTCTAGACTTGATAACAAAACTCGCTGACGAGCACAACATACCATTGAGAATGGGCCAGTCGGCTGAATTGGGTTTCCACGCCCAGTACTCACTACCGAAGAATAGTGAGATCCTCGGGTCAGACGTTCCAGAAGTGTTCACCGACGTGAGTGCGTCCTTTTTGAGTGGATTCAGGTTTCGAGGAATAATTTTTTAATGCGATCAGGCTCTTAGTTTGGTGAATCTTGACGTATTTTTTGATCAGTGCATTTGCTGACTACGAAACCTCCAGAGAGTCAACTAGGCAGCATTAAACGTACAATTGAAGTTCATTTTTCATAGCGTGATTCTGATTTTACTGTAACTGTGTTCCAAGGTGAAAATCAAGGGGAACATCTGCCACTTGTCGACTGATGAGATGTTTTCATTGAACGTTCGAGTGCGTCGTGCTGTACAAGAAATCCAGTTAATCAGCAACGTGTGAGTGGACAGACTCATTTTCCGGGCGAACATCGGTATATACAGAATTTTTTTTTCATTAAGCATTGTTTATGTTCTTAATAGGGTGTTGTTTGAACTTATCAAAGACCTACGACCCTTCATCGGCTGCCTGTACAACCTTTGTGAGAACGTTGCTGTCCTGGACGTTCTTTGCTCACTCGCCAAGTACAGTATGACGGCTAAATTCGTGCGGCCTACTTTTGGTAGTCAACTAGACGTGAAAGGTGGACGACACCCAATGCTGGATCACATCAATCCCATCAAACCCACCCCCAATGACATCGTAAGTATTGGACAAACGCAAGAGTTTGGGAAAATGTTACAGATAGGGGTTGTAATAATGTCGATTCTACGAACAATTTCTGTCAACGCCTTTTGGAGCATCATTACAATTTAAATTGCTGGTAGTTTACGATTTAAGACGTTTTTCGAGTTTTTTATTTTACATCTTAAAAAATTCTAACTTCTTACTTTTCTGATAAAATAACTAATTACTGACTGACTTTCCAAAAAAAAAAAAAAAACATTTTTTTGATTAGAATTGGCTGAGGAATTGATATTTTGAGGGTTGGAAGCCTGTTGTACTCTCACAACATCATTAGCCGCTTCTCGGATTTCCGACGAAGTCATGATGAGTGCTAGAAGGACTACAAATAGCAGCAGTTTTGCTGACAAATTGTTTCCCAAAGACTGATTTTAAGTGAAAATTTTGATTGAGAATTTTGATATTAGCAAATATTGAGACTCGAATGAGCTTCTTGCGTTGATATAGGTATTCTCCCCAACACCAAATAATTACTCCACGTTTCAGACAGCAAGTAAAAATAAAAATTTCAACATAGTGACAGGCCCGAACATGAGCGGCAAAACTGTTTATCTTCTCCAGGTGGCCCTCCTCCAGGTCATGGCCCAGGTGATACTCTCCTCTAAGCAATCATTTCAGGAACCTTTGGGTATCTTTTTGTACATGTTTGAAAGGTATGTTTTCAGATGGGTTCGTACGTGCCTGCAGATAGTGCTGAGTTCCGAATCACCAACCACATTTATGTGAGGAAAGATGGGTCAGAAAACACTGAAAACAAAGCTTCTGCATTTGTTGTTGAGGTATTATTCATGCTCCTCTCTTAAGTGTTTCTCAGAGCCATTTCGCTTGGTCCCGAAATTATTCTTTTGAAGCTACTTAAGCTAATTTTAAAGATACTAGGTATGATTTCTATATTTTCAGGTGAAAGAGTTGATGTACTGCTTGAACACTTCAACCGAATCGAGTCTTATTATTTTGGATGAAATATGCACAGGTAATGTGCGCCCTTGTTATCTTTTGTTTTTAATACAAAGAATTATATAACCACGAAGGGATGAATGATTAGACTGACTGGTCTCACAGAGGAGTTGTGCCCTGCTGATAACTGCAGTAGGTGTATTCTGTTTTAATCTAAGACACCCGCGCAGTGCAAAACCCACTGCTGTTCTCTGTGTAGGTACGAGTACTGAAGGTGGCACGGCTGTAGCTTGGGCCGTATGTGAAGAACTTCTAAGTCGACCCGCGTTCACCTTTTTGGCAACTCATTTACATTTTCTCACAAACTTCAACAAGATTTTCTCAAACGTCTCCACGTTAGTTGCTGAACAGTATTTTAGAACACCATGTTTTTTCTTACGTACTAAATGTCACTTCCTATTTAATAACGTTTTCCTCTTTGTAGATACCACATGGAGGCTATTGAAGTGGATCATCCTGGTGGCGTGGCCCATAAGCCTTTAACTTACACCCACAGACTTCTAAACGGCGTCACGCAAATCTCCAATTACGGTTTGAGGTTGATGATGACAACTTCACTGCCTGAAAGAATGAAAAGTGACGCGATGGGTATCGCCGAAGCGTTGTCCTCGAAACGATCCAATTGCTTGGCTTTGGCTGTCACGGTAAGCAGATTCTACAATTGAGAAATTCTCTGGTGTAGAAAACATCTACAAATCTTGATGATCATTTGAAGAAACCTTAGTTGTAACAATTCATGATTACATTCTCAGATCTAAGATAAGTTAGCCATTTATATTCCATTTTTTCAAACCTGGTTTAGCTTGTCCGTATGTATACGTTTTAAAGGAGGCAATATTTTTATTCATGTTCAGGGTCATATAAATAAAGTCACATTCATAACTCATTCTGGAAATTATCAAACAACTTTCCATGTATCATTATTATATTACGTATTACCCACCAGAAAACTGATTTTTTTAATTTACCCGGATTTTTTTTTTTTTTTTTAATTCCCCATGCGTTTTTCTTGAAGGAATAATACACCCTTGTATTCGTATCGAAAAAAAAAAATTGGTCTCTACATAATTTTTGACCTAGGTAGAGCCCGGACCGATTGCCGCACTACAGTGGCATGTCGCGATTCAGTTTCACTTTTATTTAGTAGAGAATTACAGATTAGCAATGATTTTAATTTTGTTTAATGTGGAGGCTTCTCTAATAATTACGGGTTAATGTACATTATTTTAAAAATTATTTCCTTTTTTTTTATATAAAGAAAAAGTTGTGAATGTCAACAATGCATGATCTGAATATAAACGTGCACGGCTCAGGTATATGAACAACCAAGCTGCAGATTGACCAAATCTGGGGTTTCAAGCAATACCCACAGGGTGCCGTGTATGATCAAATTTAGTGTAATGATACAAAAATTTAACTTGATTTCAGATACCAGTTGACGTGCAAGCTGTGATAACACGAGTGGATAACATCGAACAATTTATGGAGAGTCTGTATAAGCTGAGCATGTCTGAGGAGTATTCTCTCGACTCCATCCAGCGCATTCAAAGGTCAGCAGGTGATATTTTATTTGAGAAAAAACGATCTCAAGTAGTAAACGAATCTGGAACACCATCCTGCAACCAAGGGCAAGGTGAAATGACTAGTACTGGTGATAATTCTATGAACGGAGGTGGGCGAGACAAAGCTAAGTCGGATGACCCATGCGTACGGGAGCTGGAACAGTACGGGTTGCAGCATCCTGTTGAAGCATCCCTCTCTCCAGACTGTAGCTCTCGGCGTACATTTCAGTCCAGGTTCACTTTTGAGGTTGACCAACCGTTGAACCCTTACACCGAGATTTGCCCTGCGATTGAATCGCAAAGCTCTCTTGATTGTGACGACCAGCTGGAACTGGAAGGCGCCAGCCTCGGTTCAGTTTCCTTGATGCCTAGAGACACCAGTTCTTGCCCTTCGCGGACATCAACGCTCTTCTCAATCCCTGGAGTGTCCACGCCACCCCTCTGCCCCCGCCCTAGTGGCACCAAAACTTCTGACTTCGGCAGTATCTCTGACTGACCTCAACATTTAACGTGCTGCGCAGCACATTCCAATTATTGATTGGCCTAATACCGGCAGCACACCCATATTAGGTATTTTCGAGTACAAGTTCTGCATAAAATATCTATTTGTTTGAATTAAAATCTTGCTTTCAAGAAAACCGTGCTGAGACATTGTTGATGTGTATTTACATTACTGAAATTAAATTTACAGTTACATGATGTATATTCATCGTTCGAAGGTTTACAGTTGGTCCTGAGGTTCAAGCAGAGGTTAGTTTTTACTCTTGAGGGCATCTTCCAACTCGCGGAAGTCCGTTACGAACCATTTTGACTTCTTCCTTACTTCTTCTCTGACGACATTTCCCCCATACCCTGCAAATCCGTGATACCTTGTGAATATAGATGGTTCATATAATGTCTTCATTAGCGTTGTGAATGGAAGTGTTGTCACCTATGAAACCATCCGCCGGTGGCGAGGCTTCGAGATCGGTTACTCCGTCCCCGACCATCACTAAATTGGAGTAACCGAAAGTCCGTTTCAATTCTGCTATTACTTTGCCTTTTCCGCCATTGCTGCTTGTCAGGGACGTTTCGTCAAAGCCAGCAAAGTCACCTGTGGAACCAATAATATATTATGATCAAAACAAGATAAAAAAATAATAATAATAATAATTTTCTGGGCTCACTTTTCTCGATTATGCTGTTACGGAAAGCTTCTGAAGTTATCCTAGATTTATGGTGGCCAAATAACCTAATCGAGAATACTCCCTGAGTGGTTTTACAACCCAGCCTCGATTGGCTATTTTTCCTACATTACATACGTTGCACTTCCTAAATCAGGTGCAGTGATTTAACTTGTAATAGTCATTCCCTTTCCTAATGGAGCGTTGCAGTATGTTTGAAATTTCGGTATCTATCTTCGATTTTTGATGCCTTGGGCCGCAAATGTTCGAGTTGTTAAAAGAAGCCGCCAACATTTGCTAAAATATAAGATAGCAAAGAACGTGTGCGAGTTCCAGTCATAAGCCGTTATGAGCAAATGTCGCATTCATACATTTAGTTTTGCTAGTGCAGACGGAATTATCATGAAACGGTGGAATCGTCGTTGGTACGTCTGGCCACAGCAGACTGTTGTAGTTCGACTAAGGTGCCACTGTTTGCACCTGGTGGACTCGAACGACCGATTTTAGGTCAATTTAGAGTAAGATGGGGTTATCTCCGCCTTTTCCGATACCCAATTGATTAATCTGAAGAAATCGACTTTACTTTACTATCAATAAAAAATTGTTTGAGGCTCTAATATTTATTTTGTGAGGTTGGTGTAGGAGAGATTGTGTCATATCACCAGACTCCTCCCCAACTCAGCATTTACCAAGTTAGAGTATCTGTAGAGTTGTCACAAGGGGTAGTGAGGGCTAAGTACATGATGCAGCCCCTGTTCCCACCAGTTGCCTGTGGTTCTTCCTTCCCAAAAACGCGACAAGTGTGATTGTAGGTTTTTTCGGAGACAATTTTGAGGAGATCACGAACCTTCTACCCAGATGAGCAGTTATTACAACATGAGTACCCATGAGTGTTCTTACCGTTGAAGAAGAATTTCATTTTATTAGCGTAGATATTTTGAAGTGGAATGTTTAGTTGGAGAGCGACTGGGCTGATGATACTTCTAAATCCTCCGGAAATAAGGTAGACATCGGTACCTCTTCGATGTAGGCAGCTTACTAATTCTCTGAAAATGTACATTTAAGAAGTAAATAACGAGTTAGGCATGGTGGGGTGCTGTTTTGTAAGGCAAATAATCTCAAGGCGACATTACTTGATATGATCTGATAATGTGGGTGGATGAGTTCTTATGAACTCCTGTATTTGGTGCATCGTTGGTTTTATTATGTTCAGTCGTAACGTTAAAGATTCCCTAAAGCTCATCGAACCTCCCATTGCTTTTTTTGTCCTGTAAAAGCCGAAAAAGGTTTAGCTGCATAATATAAGTTCTCAAGATCTAAACTGGGCCTGAATGTGGTTAGGTTTAGCTACTAAACTACATACAGCGCTTGAACTTCGTCACCCTTTCCGCAAAATTTGGCTAGCTCGTCAATTCCTTCTTCTCGAATCACAGTAGAGTCGACATCGAAACAGACTGCATCAGCAGCCCTCCATAGCGCCCTCACATCTGTTGTCATCTTTTTACTCTGTAGATAAAGTTTTGAAAGCATAAGTATCGTGCAGAAACTAACGAAGGTTAAAGATTGTAGGAGTTGCATAAAACCCAAGGGGTGGAGAGAGGATGAGAATCTTGCCTCTTTGCATTAATTGACGGATTACTAAGTGATACCTGGATCCAGGCAGCAATTTGATATGAGCAAATTGTTTTTTACCCTACGCGGGCAGTTTCGTCGTTGCCTTCCCGGTTCCATATACATACATCTGCTGATTTTACTGTTTTTGTTTGTTAAGTACTGAATACGGCGGAACTTGAATTCTACTGATATATGTTATTTGAGTAAAATAGGAGTCAGTAAAATTCAAGCATTCCAGTTATAATCCCCAAGCTGTCGTGTCTGTAAAGGGAAAGTAATATGCAAAGCGGTTTGCATTTTTTGGTTAAATATTCATATTGAAATACATAGTGCATCCTCATAAGTGTGTAAGATCTTAATACACAACCTACTGGGCTGATGAGGAAGTTCCACACAATACTAGAGTGAAGAAAAAGCCAAACTTCACGGAATAATGCGCACGTATCATCCGAATAACATATTTATGGACTCCACCCCTCTGAACTGGAGTGGGTAGTACCTAGTGTTGTGATCGAAATCTGAAACATGGGAGCTGTATCAACAGGTGATCGTGACCAGGTTTAATACTCTGCGCTTGCGTCCACACCCTCGTTCGACCCACTCCAGCAGAACTTCCCATCTGTCTCTGTATTTTATCCGATTAGCATATTGTAATTTTATGCGATTTTTGGAAAATTAATTGGCATCTTTGTATCTTAAAAAAATGTTCTTGACGGTTTGTATTATGAAATGTGCATGTACCAGTAACGTAGAGGAAGGAGACGATAATTTTATTTCGTCTGAGGTTGTAAAATAAGGGTAAGATTTCCGTTAAAATTGACCAGTGCTTTGCGAATAGAAAGTATTTACTCATCTGAGGGCATGTTTCCTCTACCTTCTCATAATATGATTATAAAACTACCTACTCTGCAGGAAATTGCTTGCGTGTAGGTGGAAGGCTGTTTGATCAAAATATATGTAGTTGGCTGTACTATTAACCGATTAACTGACCATTCTATAAATTGCTGTTATACGCAACAACGGAGATCGCGGCTACTTGATAGTAGATCCGGAATAAATCGTCGAATAAACCAGCAAATAATGGTAATTGAGATTTTGTCTCGTTCAATCTGGTCTTGCAACTCTTGAGAACGCTGCAAATTATTTCTCAGTAGAATGGTTTGTCATATTTATATTAGAATGGTGGATCTCTCACGTGGAAAAGCATTTATGTTGTCTGTAAATTCTTCCTAGTCAGGAATGAAAAATGGGCCATTTTTAAAATACCCTTAGGTACTCCGGTGCGCGACAATCGGCCTAACACACTCCAAAATACTCCCACCCGGCTAGGACCATATAAGTTGTCCATGCCTCCTTCGCTGCAATCAGCCCATAGCGCTATCAATCGACTCAGCGCCAGGAAATTGGTGGAATGAGTTACTTCTCTTGTCCAGATCCCCAAAAATTCTCGAATACTATTTTTTTTTTATAATGGGCTAAAAATGTTTTAGGTAGAAATTTACAAAGTTTAAAATTTTTTTTCTCGTGAATTTAAATGGTTTTTTTTTTTTTTTAGACTGGATGGATGGGTTTGGAATGTACACCTTGTTGAACGTAACAGGTGGGGGAGAAGATAATACTTTTTTGGCGATAGGAATACATTTAAGTTGGTTTGCAAGTAAAATCATTCCCATAGTGTGAGTGTTATTTGGGGTTCAAAAAAAAAATTGATGGATATGTAATACCTATCTGATTTTTGAACGTTGTAGACAACAGGCACTGGTGGGACTCACCACTTGACGACTGTGTTGAAACCGGTCAGTTCTTACACTGAGCTCGTGTCTCCACGGCCAAATTCATGGACGTGAAGGAAAAATGAGATGAATGCCAAGGGTACACCAATAAAGAGTTGATTTGCGAGAGATGACAGCGACCGCAGAGGTGGTGGGGAGAGCGAGGACCCAGTGGCCAGACGCGGGAGATGACTGAGGCTGAGCTCCTCCTCCACCGCCGCCGTCGTCACGCTCACATCTCCTCCTCCGCCGTCGTTGACGTCATCAGTCACTCGCCCTCAGCGGGTTGATTACGTCCTTATCCGTCATAGCTGATAACGGCTTGTCCCAACAGTCAGCGCCTAGGTGTTAGGTGTCCTACTGATTGATTTGGAACAAAATATTGGTCCCTAACGAGCCGGTGGGTTCACCCACCCACCAGAACGATGTGTAGACTTATCCATCCTTTGGCCCTCCCTGGAAAAAGCTTCGAACCCAAGTATTATGTTTGAATCAAGTGACGGGAGGCTGGGATTAGGCTGAACCCTAAATGCAAGTTTACTTTTCAATGATGTGCCTTCTGGAGAGGAAGCCCTAGACCGTTCCTCCCTTTTCCTTCCTGAATTTCCTTGAGCCCAACCAGTCAGCCAGCAATGCACTACCTAACTCTTCTCCTGCAGACTATTAGATGGAGCATATTTTAATCAAGCCAAAAAGAAACAAGGCCTAGTGGAAATTTGGAGAAATTTGCTCACAATCGCCTCCATGGCCCCATGAAATAAGTTCTATCCTAAACCTGAATTGGTTTGATGCTGTTGTGCTGCCTATTCCGTGTTTGCCAATGATTTAACAACTCATTACGTTAATTTACTTACACATAATCCTAATCGATCCATTCTCTATCTTTTCTGTATTAGCGCTCAGAAATTGTGACCCCAGTGAACCACGCGCCTACCTAGCATATTTATT
Organism: Cyrtorhinus lividipennis; assembly: GCA_019603395.1. NCBI lineage: Eukaryota > Metazoa > Arthropoda > Insecta > Hemiptera > Miridae > Cyrtorhinus > Cyrtorhinus lividipennis. Next base: position 7,890,553 of record CM034006.1, on the reverse strand, counting down.
TAATTGAACTATTTGAAGTAAATTGGTCCGAACACCTCGTCAGTCTGTTCTTCCCTGGAAGCTGTCCAATTTGGTGTGGAATGAAAGCCAACAAAGTGTCTACTTCTCGCTTCACCCAGCTGCGGGACAAAAAATCAGCTTACAATATCAAACGAAAAAAACATCCGTCACAGGATCGCATTTATACTTGAGTTAGGTGTTGATTGTTTTTCTAAAAGCAAATTATCAAAGCGTTCCAATCTGACGTCACTAACTGCCTCTTGACTGATTAATTTGTTGATTTATCAAGTCAACCAGTCTTGGTGAATGACTGGTATTTGTTTTTTCGAATATCATTCCCAATCAACTTCCACATCCTTGGAATAGACGCAAAGTGAAAATGAGAGTTTTTAGGTATTAAAAAAATATTTATTCAAGAAATAACCAACCAAAAATAAGGGAAATGTGGAGTACCGACTTATTGGTTGGACATATTTATAATCTATGAGTTAATATTCATATCTGATCATGGAAAAGAAAAGGGTGAGGAGGGGGGGGGGGGGGTGCTTGTCGATTCAGTGATCTTCGAAAACGTATTCCTTCAAGTAATTTAATTCACCCTTGTATGTCAAATTCGATTCATCAAGAATGCTCCATCTCAATTTTTTTAAACTTTCATTTGAAATTTCATCACAATTTCTCAACTCTTGATTCAGAAGATCGATTTTTACAAGGACTGAGCGTGTCAATAATTATCGGACCTCTTGTTTTACTCTCCGGCTTTCTTTTTCTTGTTGATTAGTTTTTAACCACGTTGCATAACAGGTGAGGATCAACTCAACTCACCCTACGATCAACAAGGAAGATATAAATCCAGTGATATCATCAGACTAGATGTTCGCACGATCATCCGATCCCTGCCCCCCAAATATAGTTTTCGGTAAAAAGAAAACCTGAAAGGACGGTTAAAAAAAAAAAAAAACGCATAATTTGAGGAAAGCATCTTTAAAACAGAATGACTAGTAACTCGTAGAACATTGAATATTGATTTCATTATTAAAGCACATTATCGTGTTAAAATTGTCAGCTCTTCGTCATTTATAACACATTATCTATTCGGATGTGGATCTGTTTATGATATATTAATGTGGACAGCCCAGTGAAATATAAAGCAGTGAAGGATTCAATACCTCCGGGAGCAGAGAAAATGTGGAACTGGTGGTGCATGAAAAGTAGCGCTCATTTACCCTCCAATAATGGCTGGAAAAAAATATTGGAAACAATAAATTGTTGATCAATCTGACCTGTTCTATCACCATGTCTGCGAGTATCCGTTTACTGGTGAGTTTCAATAGGTAGGTAATTCGCCGAATACTGAGGAGGTAACCAGGTATATACTCTTGAGCTCGAACCGTGAATATGACCAAAACTCTTTCTGAAGTATGCACTTTCGAGTATTTGAACAACAGTGTTTTATACCTTTTCGGTCGAGTGTTTTCCCATAAAATTTTTGTTTTTACTCTTGGTTGTCGACGGGATCATCCGGGTGTGAGATAAACGTCATCGCGAGGGTGATGTAACTGATATGAGCTGATGTTGAGTCCCGAAGACGCGATTATCGTTCAAGGTTCGCACAACCTGGGGATTCTCAATGTGTCATTGCCTTTGTCCGAACCTATGATATACCAGCTCAAGTACTGAAAATGTTTTATTACTGTATGATTACTGTTGAATTAAGTGAGAATTCATTAAAGGTCGAGGAACGAATCTCCTTCAAAGGCTTTAACCCCCCCCCCCTTCCCCGTAGTTACCCAGTTCTGACCCTAAAAGTTATCCAGTCCTAAATTGTATACCAATCGTATAACCAATATAGTATGTTATGAATAAATTTTGATACCAAAAAGTAAGTATTCCATGACTGAAAAAAATTGAATGAATCGCTGATAGCGCCTATTTCAGCGATTTAATGTCTAGGAATTCTAAACGCGATTAAGATCTACATATTTTCGGGTTATTCTTACCTGTAAGGCCAGGAAATTAACTTACAGTAGAACATCGGCAATCCAGTCGGCAGGCCGTGATAGAGGGGTGTTGGAACAAAAAACCCCTTGCTAATCTCGAAGAGGTAACAAAAAACGCTGCGAATTATTCCTCAATGGTGCATTATTCCAGGTATATCTAGAACGTTTGCGGCCATCGTTCCGAACCCATTTCAATTGAAAAGTAAAATGACATCCCGCTCGACTAGGTCTCCAAAAATCCATTGACAAAGTACCAATTTACGCCTACAGCATCAGAAATCTGTCCGAAAATCATCTCAATCTAACATCTCATCGAGACAATTTCGTAGACAATCATACCCCGCAAGATACCTCAATAACTTCGAGAAATCATTTTCCAAATGTCCACTTTTTCCCATACCCTGCCTACGCTTTGGGTGACCGGGCTGAAGAATTGTGAGGACGAAAAGAGATGACTTGAGCCCGAATGGAGTCACGGATTTCCATGCTTTCAGATTCTTAGACAATGTCTTTGCAGCCAAAACGGGGTGTTCGACAAACGAGTTGTTTGGTTTTGGAAACACAAAGTTTTAAAATTATGGGCTAATCAGAGTGAGCGACTGCAGAAATGGACGAACATCAACTTAACATTGATTATATTGAAGACCAGAAAATAACCCCGCCTCCCTCTATTGGCTTGTTTGATGAAAAATCCATGTTAAGTAAAACCACTCCGGTCAATTAGCGATGTCTTTAGTTCACCTAAAAATTATACATGCACGAATCACCGTTGTTTACGCATGTCATTTAGGTAGTATTACCTTGTCAAGAAAAACCTTGGTTGGGCATTTCTACGTAGTCATCGATCGAATAGGTTCGTGAATTTCACTCTTTCGTGTACTAAGAATCAAAGAGAAGTGGGATTCAGAACAAATATTGGATCTCCCGGCTTTGATTTCTCTGTGTAAACATGTTCCTGTTCGAGGTGACCTCTGCGTTGTTCCCCCTATACCAAAACTAACATAACTGACGATCGCTCTCCTTCATTAAAAAAACACCTGTAATTCACTCTTTTTTAATTAAACTCCTGAGGAAATCAATAAGTACTTCCTGAGTCCTCATACTGATAGCGACCGAAAATGTCTGCGCTGCATTTTGCAGTAATTGCCAATTACTTCTTGAATTTTGATATTTCATCGATAATTCTGATTACCTGTAACAATATCCGTAAGTTGGTCTCGAACTGTTTCAATATATACCTACATGTCTCAGTCTCTTAATATGGAATGTGGAACTTCGGGATATCTTAGACATTGTTAGATCTAACGTTTTTGGATTCAATCTAGATGATTATCAGATTAGTCTCAGGTGTCTCAGGAAATGAGTTCCAGTAGATTATTTTGAATTGGATTCGTATCAAATTTAAAATTACTCGATGCATCCTCCAGATTAGGATTGTGGGCACTTAAATTCAGACCGCAGGATTATACAGAACATATTGGAGCCCGTAATCACTTTACAATATTAAAACAACTACAAATTATAAATAATTGGCAAATTTAGGATTTAAAGGACCTTTTTGGAACGGTTCGTCCGAAGTGTGAGATAAATTGAAGAAATATTGCTATCAATTGGCACCAGGTAGTTTTGTTTAATTAAAATCGTTTCCAAATTCGTAATTATCTGATGTTTTTCCTTATTAGTATTTTCCAGATTCTGTACCTTTCCTACATTCCGTTAACTCAAGCTCACTTGAAAACTGTCTCTAAGGGGCTCCAAACGTTATAAGCTATACCTATTCATTTTTACCTGCATACCCAAATTGATGCTGGTCAAGTCAACCAAAGTCGGCAAAAGCCTGTAAAATATTATTTTTGTGGGATAAAGCTTTTGGTTTCTTAAACAGTTGAATAATGTACTCTTACAAACCTAGAGGGAGATGCGAATGTTCTGCGTTATTTATCTTCGAGGCAAATGATGACGTCGTTTGATATGAATGTACTCACCCCAATGGAGGTGCGAAGAAGCTGGCATTATGATAGACCTCGATTGCAGCCGTTCCCCCAAGATCTTAGAAGAAGTAAGCCGATGTAAAAATGGCATGGCTGGCACCGTTTCAATTAGCTCGATATGTATCAATTTACTGCTTCAATGTTATGAATTCCCGATTGCCCTAGATTTCGTCGAGGAAGATGTTTGGCTTGGAAAACGAGTGGTTGCTTGTCGCGGAAGCTGAGACACCCGACGAGATTGAGATTCCACTTTTGTACATTTTGCCAGGAAGTGCCGTGTCGTTGGCACTAATAAACATGAATGGCACAGTGTCATTTTACGACTTGTACCGAATCACTAGACGGCTACCGTACAAAATATCGTTGATGGGCCAACTGCCGTGGAATCAGAGTGATTTTCCAAAATTACGAAGACGTTCACGAATCAATTATGAAAGGAATGTGTTGACAACTGTTAGCGTGGTGAGTTATTATTTATTTTTAATTGTACGATTCTTGTTGTTTCAACACGTACCTGGCGATAGATAGAATTATATTTTCACTAACTGGTGAAATTTATTATTTTTGATTAGCCTGAATTGATTGCTGGTGACATGTTTTTGCTATGTACCAAGATTATTGAACCCATCGATTGAAGCTGTAGAAGTGACGATAAGCTGCGAAACGTACTATGATCAAAAGTGTGGTATAGCCGCCTTTCTTGAACACTCGTGTATAAGACCCTCGCATAGATTGCGGCGATAGAAAATATTTATGCTGAAATTATCATTGGTAAAGCTAGGCTTAACATAAAAGTGATAGTGTTCAGCCGTTTATAATAATTTCAACGAAATAATAAAAAAATGGGCTACGCCAAAGTGCATTTTTTCCGTTGCGTCAGTTTAAAAACGCTGCAAATTCTTTCACAGGGGTTAGTTATTCCTTGGACCAGGAGTATGAGGAAAACAGTGAGTTTGTAGTGTCCCGGACTCATTCCAATCGGTTCAGCGTCCAACATTTAGTGGAAAATGATACAACACACGCCTAGGTGCCAAAGACTCGAAAACCTACATTCAAAGTAGGTAGTTTAGTACCATTTTGTCCCATACCGCTCCTAGTGAACATAATCGGTCCGGGACCCGTCTCAATTCAGCGTCCAGCATTTAGTGGACAATAATATCCCACACATCGATCATAGATCGCCGAAAATTCATTTTTCAAGAAACAAATACTCTTCCATACCCTCCCCAAATCTAGTCCGATCGGGCTGAAAATTTTTGATGGACTAACTAAAGCTGAAAAGAGGCCCATGACCAAAATGACAAATTTTTAGAAAATGTTCTGCTTTCAAAAACCGCTCGGACGGCGGACGGATATTTTGTCATCTTTAACTAGAAAGCGTGTAACGTATACAAAACGTTATTGTGCGTCATTAGCTATCAGAAAAATCACGATTTCTCTGTTTCCCCTGTTTGGGATTCCCTAAGCTCTTGGTTATAATAATCGATTTTCCAGATCCACAGTTTAGACCGCAGTAAGCTCACTGATCCAGACGTGGCCGAAGAAGACCGCTGGCCAGCCATCCATTACCCAGTTATCGTCAATGTCGCCGACCAATTGAATTTTGAGTACGAAATGAATCTCATATATTATATTATTACTGTATTGAACTGGAAGCCTCGAGGCCTCGACGAGTCTCTGAATGCCTCGTAGCCCAAGAGTCACACCCGGTAATTACTGACGTAGGTTCGATTTTAGGCCGAAATGAGCTGTACTCTTACAAATTTGCCTGCTTCACCTCAGTTTATGTGAAGCCATCTAAGACCGTAGCTCTCAAGCTGAATCGCTGTTCATTGATACCTAGGACCAATAGGACTTGGTTCCTTTAGAGAAAAGAGGGGAAATAAGGGAAGAGACATTTCATACTAAATAACGACGGCTTCCTATGGCTCGTCATTCAAATCCTTGTTATTCAAATTATTTTAGCTCTATGTTCCTGAAATAATCAACGTCTAAGTTAGTTCATCACCTGTGAAATTTAATGTTCGAGAAATTCGGTAAAACTGCTTTATTTTCCCTGAGCTTTTGCAATAAATGTCGTAGAGGCAGAAATGCCTTTGTTTTTGGTGGTAGATGCACTTTTTTCATCTCTTGACCATTAGTAAGATAACGGGTAGAGATTTTAAACGTATCAAAGGCTCGGAGGTATTAGTTCCTACGTTGGCTCTATTAATTCCTTCTCCGGTCGTTCCTCTGATGTTTGATTGATATACGTTACTGCCTATATTATCTGCAATCTTCATTGTAACAGGTTTGATCTGCGGTTGGAATCGATTCACGGATGGAAATTTCCCAATGGGTCTTTCGAAGGTATGATCGGTGTCATGGAACGAGAAGAAGTGGATTTTGGAGCGAGTGGCGTGATAATGAGGGAAGATCGTCGGAGATACTTGGATTACACCGTAGATTATTTCGAATTTAGGTGAATAACTGCTGTAAATTGCTAAATACTCTGTAAAATCTTTGATATTGATTATGAAGTTCCCACATGGGGGTTGGGACTTTGTCTGGCGTTTCAAAAGCTGTGCAGCTAATTTTGCATTCGGCCGCATGACGTAATAGACCCATGGAAGATGTGGTTCCTGAATTTAATTGATTTTAGCGACCTCTGATTATTATACATCGTGAGATTTGTATCTTCCTCTTTTGACGATGTATTTCCTACTTAGTTAATGGTTTTATTTCAGAACGGGGATAATATTCAGGCAGCCGTCTCTTTCAAGCGTCTCCAACATTTATCTACTACCGTTTTCGAGACAAGTGTGGGCAGCTTGCATTGGCTTTTTCCTCCTCGTCTTTTTAATTCTCTGCGTCGCACGTGGGTCTGGGAAATCAAAGACTTTTGATCCTCCTGGATCGATACTCGACATGGTCAACATCGTTCTTGGATGCGTTTGCCAGCAAGGTAGGTTATAAATAATAATAATCGCATCCTGAAATCACAAATTATCATCCTTAACAACGTGTGGCGTCTCTATTTCAGGCTCATATTTGGCTCCTATGACTATATCAGGGCGCATCGTACTGTTCATCTCATCACTCGCCGCCCTATTCCTCTACACTTCATACTCTGCCAACATCGTCGCACTTCTTCAGTCCACTTCATCTGTCCTAAAAACTCTCAAAGACTTGTCCGATAGTCACCTCGGTCTCAAAGTCCAAATCAACGAGTACCATCTTGGATACTTTTTAGTACGTAACCTTCAATTCGCTTTCAGAGTCCTTTTTTACGCTCTCAAAAAGTTTAAAACCATTGATGCATCCCTTATATGTACGCAGTTTTCCTTGTAATGTAAACTGAAGTCTGATTGTAGTCAGCAGATGATTTATTAACGAACTGTTTGTTTTTTCTTGTCGGGATAGGAAGCTAACGACGAAAACGTTATAACTTTATACAACAAGAAAGTCAAAAACCAAAAAGAGGCCTTTGTGAACGGTACACGAGGCGTGGAATTCATGAGAACTGGTGATTTTGCTTTCTGCGTACGTTCTCACGCAATTCTCTACAAGGCATTCAAAACTATCAAGTATGAGCTGGTTTTTCTAAATGTATTTCCCAAATGATCGTGTGTTCAGGTTGAATTCGATCTCGCTTACAAACAGATCAGCAAAACTTATCAAGAAGAGGAGAAATGTGGGCTTGGCGAAATGCACTTGTTCTTCGTGCCTCGACTTTCCATCCCTGTCATCAAGAGATCCGGTCACCGGGAACATTTTACGCAAATGTGAGCTCATTTCCCCTAATTAATTTCAGACTAAATCTAAAAATGGATTTTCGTATTCTGATTCGTAAACTCAAAAACGTCTCTTTTGATAGGATAACTTGGCAACGAGAGTCGGGAATGCTGGACAGAATTTCCAGGATTTGGCTTGCAAGAAGGCCACGTTGCGAAAGTAAAGGTGCAGGCTATTTGAAAGTTGGACTGAAAGACTTCAAACCCGCGCTCGAAGTGATCTTGCTCGGCTTCATAGTTTCAATATGCCTGTTTTTGGGTGAGATGATCGCGTACAGGGTGTGAGTGTTTTTATCGAATACCACTTAGCACAGAATGTCTCCTTTAACACCTCTCGTTCTCAACTATTGGTAAATGTGGCAATCCTAACAACAACGGTTATCATTATTTGGTCCTGCTTACAGGATGAATGTCTACAGTCGCCAAAGAAAGCAAAGTGATCCTGAAGTTAATACATTGAGGAAATCAAACTTGAAGTTTTGGATGACCCAATCGAAACATGAGCTACATTAGAAAAAACTAGTCAGAATCAACCGTTTTAGTCGTAATTTAGTTATGATATCTTGTGCACATTAAAATATTTACAAATTGAATTAGGAGAGTAGCAACCCAGTTTTCTGGAAGTAGCCAACCTCTCAGCTAGAGCTGTTAAGAATCGTAGATACTGATATTTGAATTAATTGATTGAACACAATGTGGGCCTTTTTTGCTTCTCCATTCATCAGTATCGCCCCCCTTCCAATGGTGCCGTGTCTAGTGTAGGAGATGTATTTGTCAATCCCCCTCCTCTTGTTGTTGTCCGTACTCATCTATAATTTAGAAAACTAATGAAATCGGTGGATCGAAAGACCAATGATCAATTCCTGCTCAGTAGGTTTTATAACGAAAGAAGCAAGCCAGTTCCCTTTGAAGTCTATTCTCGGGTGTTTACTTAGCAATTGCGAATCTACGTTACTAGTTTGGTTAAAGGTTATAGCGAATACAGCAGTAGAGGACGACAGTGCTGACAGAAAGCCCGAAAGGTATGACGTGGATCTGGCTCTTCATGTTATACGTGGGCCTCTCCGCGGCGGAACTCCCTGCGAATATGCTTAGCAATTTCTTCATCATAAATAACATTCACAGTGTGACTATCCTTACGTGCGAGTCTACGAGTAAGAATTTCCGTTAAGATGATTTCATATATAATTCAGTGATCTATTACTGAACAGTCGAGCTTGATTTTCAACCACGTTTTTATCCTTCGATTTCAGAAGCAAAGGCAGACGCATTCAAGATAATGAGCGCCCAAGGATTTCAGATTTCGTTCTCACAATCATCTGCCTTCACGAAAGATCCTCACAGATTGGGCGGTGTTCTGGATCTTAGATGTCGCGATTTCAATGACTTCATATCGAGGGTACAAACGAGAAGTTATTAATGACCGGTCCAACTTTTTAAGGAGGTTCTTTCACTTCAAGTGTTGGCTATCCAAGCTTGCACGGGGTCCTCATAGAGTACTTAGAATATTGAAAATTCTCCGACCTGAATCCCATTCTTTCTTTATTGTATGCGAAGGATAATTTGGTCTTCGTAATGACCGTGAAGATAGATTGATCTCGAAGAAAAATGAGTAAAAAAGCATAATATGAACGATCAACTCACCACAACCATGTCGTATAGAGGGCTCATACTTCCAACTCAGTGTGACCGTACGATTTTGTGGGTCGTAACCGTTATGAATCCCCAACCACTTTGAGTCCTAATTCATTCCCTCATTCACATCCTGCCTATTATGAACTCATTAGAACTGCCTTGAGGACGATTAGACGTCAGGTTGGTACTGTTGTCTCATTTCGGAATATTTTGTGGGATCTCATCATCGAAGTGAACCGCTCTCAGCGTTCATACGTGAAACTTCACTGTAAATGAGATGGATTAGAAACATCTCATTTTGAGCGTAGTTTGACGGTTGGAGTCGGAGCCTAATTTAGTCGCACCAACTACAAACTAACTTTAAGAGGATTAACTCGATTGTGATTGTCAAAACATCAAACCCGCTGTTGCAGATGACGATTGACCGGATTCTCCTAACCCACCACACCTGGCTGCTGCTGGACGAAGTCCCCATAAGCCCTCAGGACCAGGATTCGGATGACGCACCAAAACAGCCCGTTCCCACTCTGGGCTTGGAGCGCCTCAACACCACGTACATGCTCCCTGCAAGCTGCGTGACTGTTGTCCAGACATCAGGCTCCAGAGCGCATTTCTACGATATGTATCGGATAGCAATGCACAAACCGTACAAATACACGTATTTGGCGACGCATCGCATCGACGACTATGGTTACAATATACCCAAGAGGCCGGATCGCTCGGATTTCGAGAGTATCATTCTGAACGCCGTGACTGTGGTAAGGAGTTAGCCATATACGCACCTAGTATAAAGATGCTTCAAGGAAGCTTGTTGAAGTTTCTACATAGAAACGCATTTCGCCCTCTTTATACGTTATTCTTGACATCGCCATCCTACTTAACTACTTAAGTGTAACGTTTCTTAAAAATGTGTTCATTTTTTATTTTTTTTATTTTTTTTTACAACCGATTTCCAACCAGATTGTAGTTTTTTTCAGCCATTAATATTTTTAATGAAAAACTGTTGGCGATTCAAATATTATTGGCTCTCAATATTATTAGATTCATAATATCAATAGAGAATCCTAATCTGGAAACACTGTTAGAAGAACGTTGAAGTTGTTGGTTTTTACCCATTAAAATCTGAGGAATTTGCTACCTTCTTATTACCAGAGGTCGACAACACGAAAAGATGTATAGGCCCTCTAGATTTTCATGTTTAAAAAAAGATCATTGAAACGTGTTAGTAGTTGTGGTACGCGTTCGTTAAGTTAATCGGACGAAACTTGAGATGCAGTCTGTACAGGGTGTATATAAAGGGTGTTGGCACAATTAATTGCTATGAAACTGTGCCTTTCAAAGTTTAATTTGTGGAGGCTTCGTTTCAAGTCAATTTACGAATATTTTTGATATTTCGAAATGTTGGCCTTATCTCACGGAGGGGCCCAGAACTCACTTCATTACTATCCAAATTTCGAATTTTATTTTACCGTTGAAAAGAAGTTGAAGTTGAATTTTCTTGCCAATAGGATTTTCTTAAAAGAATTTTTTAAAAGGGTCTATTGAGAGACAGGATTGATGAAAAATCCCACACCAGGGTGATAGACACTTGATTTTTTTACCTTCTGACATTGTCTTATGTTTATCGGTACCCAAAGGTGGAGATGCTGCATACATCACACTATTACGGCCATGATTTAAGTTAGATCCTTCAAAAAATATTATTTTGCGACCTTTATTCTTGCGACAGATCTACAAATGGGACTTATTTACAACGCTAGACGACCCTGATCGACTGGACGTAGACGCATGGGCCAAAATACATTACCCGGTGGTTAAACACATGGAGGAGCAACTTAATTTTAGGTAAATTATCATTGCCTTGCGAATTTTGAGATGTAATGCCACCTGGTTGGACGTGCGCTAAGTTATGCCTCAAATTATTGGCCCATTTAAATTGAATATCAATTTAATTATAGTTAAGTGTGGATGTTAGAGGTAATTGAGCCACGAGACAAGGTAGAGGAACTCTCAACATGACCACTGAGGTTGGTAGAGAATGGCCAACAGGGCATAAATAGCCGAGCCAGCCGGGACCAACTGTGTCTTGGGTTGTACTTGGCATCGCTATCATGTAGCTAACAGTCGATTCCAGAGTTTAAATTGCTTGCCCCTGCATCCAGTAAGCTAACCATTTCTTACTCCAAATAGGTACGAGGTACTAGAGTTAGCTCTAGGGACTCATCTCTGCCTCCTTGTGCTAGAGGTGTGCGTCAATATCCAGCTTGACATGGGACTGATTTGGAGGTGGTTGGTTAGAATGCTATTTTTATAAGCTGTCGGACTAATAATCGACGTCTACCTATCTTGATGTGCCGCTTCTACTGCCTACAGTACAAGCAGTATACAAGAAGGACCATGTTGGGCAAGCCTATCACACTCGCCATGATATCTCAAATAAACCGAGGTCAGATCTAGACGAACAGTTGCAGAGCATTTTGGTTATCTGTGCAAAGTTACTAGAGTCAAATCTGTTGGTATCTTATTTACTCTAGACCTGTATACCTCAGATTCGCATTACAGGTAACCTACAGAGTATAAATGATACTCTGCTACTCTTCTACTAGGTATTTAGTGCTTTGAATTTTGTTGTTGTCATATTTAGGTAGATTATTCAAATAATAATAATGATAATACTGAACATTTTGGCTTAAAATATACCTTTGTATTTGTTGCAACCGAAATACAAAGTCCAAGTTGCACCTATCTCATTTTCAGGCCAGTTGCTTTATACGGTGGCAGTGTGTGGGTTAAAATGTCTTTTTCTGAGAATGGTTTTTCGGTAATGTTGGAGTCCTAGGGGTGAGGGATGTCATTTCCCACTACATTTTGGGAGCTTAATTGATTCAGCAGGTTACTGACCTGATTTCCACACTCCGGAACTTGCTACCTATGGAACAAAAAGGGTATTTTGAAGGAATAGGTACTTTTTTATTCCCCAGAAAGAAGTTTTTAGTTCTTAAACATATCTTTTACTATCCCAAGATTTATCTAGAATAATGAAGCATTGTGGAAAAAGTTACTGCATCTTCCAATCTATTTCGTGCTTTATTTTTTTTAACATACATTTGCAGCATTTGTAGGGGTTGTGGCCTAATTTCAGTCTGCGTTTGAACTGAACATCGAACACTCGTATAAATATTTCCACCTTAAAGAAAATAGGGAAATAAACCACAACAAACTAACGGTACCTACTCACTTCTTTGAAATTCGTTTGGAAAACAATCTTCTTTGCAGGTTGAATTTAACGATTTCGGATGATTACGGATGGTCTGTCAATGGCACATTCAACGGGGCTATGGGATATTTCCAACGGGGAGAAGCCGACATCGGAGGAACCGCTTTGTTCATGAGGGCCGACAGGATGCCTCTTGTTGACTTTACCAGCGTCTGCTTTGATTTAGGGTGAGATTTAACAATTCACGCCTATGAATGACGTATTTGGTGGTGTCATTTGACACAATAATGTTACAAGGCGCTCGGCTCGATCTGCGATTCTATGAGAGCATTAAAATGTTTATAGATCGACCGTGTTATTCAAGCAACCTCGTCTTTCTTCTGTGAGCAACATTTTCCTGTTGCCATTCTCAAAACACGTTTGGATGGCAATTGGAGTGCTCGCTTTGTGCGTCGTATTGTTTCTCTTCTTGGAGCTTATCGTCAGCCGACATCTGGCATCAAAACCTTCTTACAGCGAGGAACACGTCAGCCTGATTGATATTGTCACTTTTGTAGCCGGTTTTGTTTGTCAACAAGGTGAGCTTACGATTCCTACCTGTTGTCAACCTCATAATAAAAATATTGCTACAATTTATCTACATGAAAACTTCTCATAACTTTCGTTATCTATGCCACCAGGTTCTCACATTCTCCCAGAATCGTTAGCCGCGAGAATAGCCGTGTTCACTTTCTCACTTTCAGTAGTATTTTTCAACACATCATATTCAGCTAATATCGTCGCCCTACTCCGCTCGACGCCTCCCATCCTAAAAACCTTGGCCGACCTCACAGCCAGCCACCTGAATATCATTGTCGAAGACCGGAAATACAACGTGATCTACTTCAGAGTGAGAACCATGATCTTAATAATTATAAAAACCAAGGATTTTCGTAACTAAAATGTACACATATTGTGCTCTTTTCACTTGTTTTCATGCTTTCCCCCAAGTTCTTCCGAGCATGTCTTAACCACCGGCATAAAACTCATACGTAGTTCGTTCGAAAAAGTTAACAGAATGTACCTTCCACAGGAATCAACAGATCCAAACGTTCAACATTTGTATCGAAAGAAAGTGGAACCTCATTTGGCGACCGCTTTCGTAACTCCAAAGGATGGCATTGCCAAGATCAGGAGCGGCGAATACGCATACAATGTAAGATGCCGATGTCTTCGCATTTTCATAAAATCTCTCAATTTTTATCGATCGAGATAGAGATAGATTTTCGGTTATTTAGGCGTGTGGGTTATCATTTCCCACTAAAGTTTGGGCGCTGAATCCAATGGTGCCAGAACGATTAGCGCCCACCAGAAGAGGTTATATGCCAAAATGGGAATCTTTCTACCTATTTCAAAAGTGGGTTTTCGAGATTTCTGGTGTGTGTACGTCATTATTATTTAGCGTGTGGGGTATAATTTTTTACTAAATGTTCGGACGTTGAATCGATTGGAATGAGTCTGGGACACTCCACACTCACTGTTTTCCTCCATTTTCATGCTCCTGGTCCGAGAAAATGTATTACTCGATTATAGGGAGGAATAAGCAGAATGTTCCCACACGAAAATTTTTACCAGAGACCCTCTCACTCACGTTATTGGACTAAACATTCGCGGAATTTTTTATTTGTTTGATAAGCAAACCTTTTTCCCCGAAATAATGAAGTAGTTTTCTTTTAGCATTTTGAACACTAAATCAAACGCAACGAAACATATCATTATTATTATCTTCTGTGTAAGAATAATATAGTCTAGGAATTATGTTTTGAGCAATTCCAGAAAATTAAGAGCGCCCAATTTCTAATCCAGATTTAATTGTATTCCTAAGTGTACAACACTAACTTGAAAAACAACTTCGTTGACGACTTTCGGGTTTAAATGAGCCAAGATTGCCTGCGGGTTTGGAGAAGAATAATTGAAGAAATACTTAGTCATGGTTTTTATTAATCTGTATTACAAAATTTCCATCGCATAGCTAATATGTACATATTGACGTGGGAGATTCGTTACTCATCTTTGGAGATCACAGCAAAAGTCGGCACTTTTTATGAACAAAATAAATAAAAATATTACAATCAACTTTGTTTTAAAGCAAAAATTTCAAAATATTATTTACGACCTTTGTCGTATTGGAACTTTGTCAATTTTTTAAACCAAAAATCATTTTGGTCCGATCACTATCTGATCACCTCGCTTAAGGGTGAAGAGAGCTATCTCAGCAGCACACTCTTCCCCCAACCTTTTTTTTTTGTCATTATACTAACTGAATGAGTGTGTCTCTGCTGAATTTGCATGGGAATCAGGCATCCGGCAACCAAGGGAATTGAACCCAATTGCTCAATTTGTCTCCAATTATTGGAATAACGTTGGCCGAAGGTTGTTCGGGTATGCTAAGCCCCACAAGGTCGACGTCTTCTTCATTCAACCATTCGGCTGCCTGCGCTCCAGTCACACAATCCTCGATTAGGCACAGGATTTCTTTCTTCCTGTGAGCCAGTATCATCCTTGGTCGAACTTTGGTGGCGGGGCCGCCCATCATTTTGTGGACGTCTCTCGTGTGGAGTAGAACGCTCTTCTTAGATGCGAAATACACCCCGCACATTTGGCAGGTCCGACCTGGAACGTGGAAATTCTACAGTTTGGAGATTCGATTCGATCTGTTAGTAACGTGTACTCCAGCGGTTTCTAGAACTTACCGAGGATTTGTGACTGGACGGATGGGCAGTACTGGTCGTAGGGCAGTTCAAGTCCGACGCTGTTCGCTGGTTTGATGTTCACCATTTGGCGTACGAGAAGAGGGCTGAGGTCGTCCTCACCTGTGATCTCATGAGGGTTCGGGATTTCAAGACCGGTAGACGTTCTTTTAATAGGATACGGTGCTGGAAAGAACCCAGTTGGCAGAACATTCTTCAAATTGCTCCTCATGGGTGCACAACAACCTATATACCCACATTTCACAATCTAGAACAAGTAAGAAAAAAAGGCTGTTAGGGGTACAAAAAGTGTCATTACCTCAGTAACATTTTTGGCAAGACTTACGCACCTGCAAGAAGTATTGGCTCTCGCGGACATGTATGCTGTACCATTCGGAGCTTTTGAAGTCCACGCTGTCTTCTGCCTTATGTGCCACGTATTCAGCCACCACAGGGTGATTGTCAATGACAAATCTACTCCATGTCTCGCAGAGAACTTTGGCTACGTACTCCACATTTCTAACTTCCAACTCTTCGTCAATTATAACACCAGAGTCGTTCAAATGTGAGCCAAACGGATCGTGAGGTAAGATGATGCCAAACATTTCACGACTGAGAGGAGCGAGCCTTCTCTCCACTTTGTTACTGATGGTTTTTCCGAATACACAAGTTGACAGATATAAAGCGTCTAGCTGGTGCTCTTTGAAGATTCGCACAGCTTGCTGAATATTTTTGGGGTAACGAGGACTGTGGTCTGGCCTTCCGTAACTGGTCATCATAAGTACCGGTTTCGTTTTTCCATCCACTGAAAAAGAAGAAGAAATATCTTTGAGAGAGCGACACAAAGTTGGGTGAAATGTGTTCTTCTCTTCTGTCCTTACCATATCTTTGTTTATTTATTAGGATTCCCTCAATCATTATAATCCTCGGTGTTGCCTTTTTATGTCTCTTGTCGAATATTTTCTAAATCAGATTGAATTTGACTGATCGGGGCTTAGAGGGGTATGCCATAGAGTGCAAGCAATCAGTGCCTTCAGTTTTACTTTTGAGTAGTTGTCCATACTTGACGCTGTTCATACTTGACGTGACAAGAGTTTCAGACTCAAGCATGGCACCCCTTTCTAGAGAGTGGGCATTTTCTCCCGGGAAAATGTTAGAAAATCATATCTGAAAAGTCGCGTTTTTAGGCCACTTAGTCATAGTAGTAGTTATTTCTGTACGATTTAAATTAATATTTTCAATAATTTTGTTCATTCTTAAACATGAAATTTTATTTAGTATTTCAAACGACTGATCTCCAAAGCGGGACATTTAAGCGTCCCACGACCGATTGTGAGGTGAGTGGGACAATTTGCTGTAAAGCGGGACGAAAGCGAGCGAAAGCTGGCGAAAGCAGCTGTGTGGTCACGTTATTCATACTCGTATTTATTGCAAAAAATGCAAAAGCATTTACTGGCCTTCTCATTGTACCTACCGACTTCCTCTGATTTGGCTTCGACAGAAGATTGAATTTATATTTCATTGAAGATGCGGGGAACATACCTTTCAAGACGTCCCGAAAAGCAGGAAGCCATGCGATTCGTTCAAAGTCCAAAACAAAATTCCCCGTGGGATTGGAAGCCTGTTTCTCAGCGCGCACAGCCAAATAAGTTGGTCCTGAGAATCCAACCGCTTCTGGCGCGCCCATAAGTTCATCTTGTACGGTTATACCGGCGTAAGCAGATACTTGCAGCTTGTGACGCGATGGTGATATGAAGTCCTGGTCTGGCGAGTCGTGGTATTCCATCCGCATCAAAATTGGAGCGTCTTTGGCAGCCGCTGTTATGGCAAGGGGCATTCGGGCTCTGCCATCGTGGCTCAACATTGCCACCTGCTGGGAGCCCAATATCGATGCCACACATTCCAACGAACTGGAACAGGAAGTGATTGTATTAGGTTGACACCTGAGAGCCATTTCTAGCACCAACATAGAATTATCAGCACCAATCACTTACTTGATAGTTGACGCACAAAACTTGTGGTCAACATGATCCTTGTCATTATCCATGTGGCAGAGTCTCACTGGTACCGTTGTTTCGTAACGAAGGCCATGTTCAGGCGATGACCCTATCGGCAACAGCCTCCAATAGTTTCCACATTTTCCGAAACGGAGTCCGTAACTGCGAAGTTCCATGTCGACCTGTTCAACGGTTCTGCACTTCAAAGCGAGCTCTTGGCTTCGGTGAAGATCGATGAAGCCTCCGAATCGAGCGATTTCAAGGACGACTCTTACAATTTCAGAAGGAGTGATTTCGTGCAGTGGTGGGACAGGTACGGCCCCAATCTGTGGAAGTGTTCAAGCTAAAATGATTTGCTTTCTACTGTCGGTATGAGGCAAATGCTAACTCGAACAGCATGCGATGAGAAGCTTACCTTTGCAAGCTCAGCCACATCGGAGTTGTAAGCCAAAAGTTGGGTGAACGTGTCTTTTCGTCTCACTCGAAACGTCTTCTGCCTCTTGGCACATTCGACTATTTTGGCCAATTTTCGTTTTTCTTCGTCCAACGATCTGCTCAATTGTTCAATTTTCGTGTCGATTTCCGGACCCCCTAGCCCTGAGTTTCTGGTCAAAGTGGCAGAATTCAGCTCACTTTCGAGGAGTGCGATGTGGTTCCTGAGAGAGTCCTGGGCTGGCGTATTATATTTCCGTCGTTCTGTTTCAGTCTCCTCATCACTGAGTGTTACTGGTGAAAGCGAGCGTTCCCGTTTTCCTGTTTTACAGAACACGTTCATATTATTTACACTTCTATTGACAGATTTTTAGCTTGATGAGAGTTCTGACATCCGACGAAGTGATTTCTACGTTCCCCGTATGCGTATTTAAGGTGTTAATGTTAAGTGCCTTCAAGGCTGCGTTTCCGACTTATTCACGATTTATCATTAACAACGTCTCGCGTTTACATTCATTTTCTAACTTCATCCGGGTAAAGGAAACATGTAGGTACAGAGGTTCCAACAGAGTATTCAAATTTATTTTTGGGACATAATTTAAGGCTGCTAACCCTAAACGCTCATACCCTGTAAAACCAATGTCGTTCAATACTTATCAAAAGAGAAGCTTACCGACGCAAACCTTGGTAGATAATTCGCCTGGAGATATTTGCATGGGCTGTGCAGCGTACGAGACTGGTGTGTTAACTGGTGGTTGAGGTTTGGCACTTTCCTGCGGCAATGGAGGTACATACGGGATCTGAAATAGTATTGTCGGGAAGTCGTTTATTCTCAGACAATCTTAAATGTTCGCGATTATTTTCCATCTGAAACTTGAGAGCAATGTTAAGGACCACCTTTTAACCGATGGTCATTCTCCACGTGTCAAATTTGTGTTTGCGGTGTTCTCAAAATATTGGGTGTCCCACAAGTTCCATTTTTGGGCCTAAAATCGTACAAATGCGAGTAAACAAAAAACTTTCGTTTTAATCTTCATATTTCTTTTGCAAGGATCTCAAATATCATGTCATCAACTGGGCAACTGACACGAACTTTCTTATTTTAAATGGGAATCCCAATTTTTATTGATGATTCTCTTAACCAATTTTTTTGGTAGCACGCAAAGGGCCGCAACCCTAAAATTGTCAAATAGTGGATGATCAAATTAAACAATAATTCTGTCAAATATCGACAAAAAAACCAATGAAATTGTATGTGCAAACACGCGCTAATGGGTCATTTTCCCAGAAAGAGCAAATTAAAGTTTCAAATAACATTCTGAAAAAAATCACAATGACTATTTACATAATACCGATTGCTCTCCAATGCAAGACCCTACAAGATTAGGGTTTGGTATTTAATCTTTTTAAAAAAGCGGGGGGAACACGCCTTATTGTTATTATTTTTTTTTTTTTTCCTATAGTGCCATGAAGCGTTGTTCTTGTTTTCTACGTCTTTCTCGGTTTAAATTTCGCTTAACACCCGAATCGTCAGGCTGTGGGCTAGTCCCGTGTGGTCTTGTCCCTACTCTGTGATATCAATATTTTATTTCAGCCTTCGTGCTAATGGGCAGACGCCCGACTCTGAACCTGTGTAAACTCTACCTGGTGGAACATATAATCTTTGATTGTTGAGATCACAGGGTAAGGGCTTTACAAGAAGTTGAAAGCTAAATCAGACCGTTCCGCCTGGGGTTCTTCCTTTCCTCCGCCTATCGATCGTATTTTTACGCGTCGTTCACACCCAATGCGCATATTTGGGGTTGGTGGAACTCGCTCGGAAATGTTACGACGGCAAATGATTTTAATTTTGAAAAAATGTGAAAAAAATATCAGAAAATGCTTGTTTTAAAAAGAAATAAAATACGAAAAACTTTATTAAAATTTGGTTTGAGGGGTGAGTTTAGTCTATACGTAGCAATACGTAACACCCCCCCCCCCCACCCTGCCGTACGATGAATGAATTCCTAATAAATTTATCTACGAGGGGGGGGGGGGGGGTGTCGAGAGCTAAATAAAATGTAAACATAGGAAGGGTTGTTGGTGGAGAAGGGACGACCTTGGAGTGGTCAATACTCCTGCCCCCCCCCCCTCCCCGTATTAACGGCAAAGCTCGGGTTCTTATAACATCGCTGCTCTCCGGGGGGGGGGGGGGGTGTACATAAATAACAACAAGGAACGAAGGAAGTAAATGGAAATTAGTCTTTACCTGGGGTAAAATGTAACCGGCTTCTCGGCTCTCCGTGTGATGTTGTAGTTCGTCTATAATTCCTTGAATGTATCGCGTAAATTCAGGTTTTTTCCTTTTAAATTCTTTTTTCGCGTCCTTCCATATGATGTTCGTGTTGAATTGAGCCTGTTGCGGCCGGAGTTCCGGGTGAGCGCGTTTGTACGCCATGAAAAGCTCATAGTGCTGGTTGACGTAGGCCATTTTTACACTGATTCGGGAATTTAAGAAGAATTTTTAATTTAAATTGACCGGATTAGAACAATATCAACAGGGAGAGGCGTCAAATTTTGGCGACGCTATTCGAAAACGTCCGGCTCGAGAATCTCGCGACTTATTGTGAATCGGCCTCTGACTCCCCTTTTCATTTCACGGCCAGATGCCTGTGGTTCGTCGCGGGGACCAGGCGCGCATGCTTGGTAGGTCGTATAGTTCTAGTAGATGGCTGGGGGGGGGGGGCTGCCTGCGGTGTCTGCACTCGTCTGTCCCCCCTATCGTTACGTAACGGTGAAGTACGGGGGGGGAGGGGTATTGATTCCATGAAGCCCGGGTTTACTCCTTGCCGGGGGGGGGGGGGGGGTCAAACAAAAACCCTAATCTTCCGATCCACCATCCTTTCTGCTTTGCTCAAACAAATAAGGCGAGATAAACTCGGTAAATGAGGAAGAGGAGGAAGGGGGTACTACAGATGTGGTTGCAATTAAACATTTACTTGAGTAATTATCCAATTTACCCCGTTTAAGAGACTTCTAACGAAGTAAAATTACGACAGATTTTTTTAGCAGTAAGAACCAAATTTTCCCCAAAAAACGTCAGCAGAAGCGTGAAATATATTACGCTATGTAAAAGTGTTTTCCTAAAGCCGTATTATCAATTCAGTTGGCGCTGAATGGTGTTGAAGGTAGGTCGTGTTTGTGTGTATGATACAACATTATTTACCTCCTGCTGAAGTGGAGAACGCCGAAAAAAGAGAATTGTTAATGCAATTCTTAATTAAAGAATAAATAGATGATGACAAAGAAGAAGATGCCAAAGTATGGAAACGTGTTATGTATTCTCAAACCGCCAAAATTAAGGAACGTTCAGCAGTTTGATCAAGAATTGATCTCTTGATGAAGAGAAATTCCAAAGATACTTTGGACTGACTAGAGAGAGGTTTATTTTAATTTTGAACATCATTAATGGCGACATGACCGCTTCGTGGTACAACAGATTGAGAGAGCCTACAGCTCCGCTTAAAAACTTGTAGTCACGTCAAGCCAGAAATTATTTGGAATTTCCCAAGATTGGATCTTTATTGCTAAATTATGATCAGAGAAAATACACCTACATGAAATATAGTTATTTATTATCAATGTAGAAAACGAGATCAAAGACGCGTAGTCTTCTCAACTAAACGTAAAATTATTCAATTTAAAAATGAATTATCCAGTTAACAAACAATTTTTCGTCGTGTTTTTCAATTTTAGAACATTTTAGTTTCATGTTCAATATTTTCGAGAGGCACATCCGGAATAGGGAGAAAATTTTGCACCTTAAAACAATTTTTGAGAGCTCTCTAGTATCTAGTCGTGCTGGTGACAATAGTGTATAACGAGTACAGAGCTTTTGTTTAATCTAGAACCATGAAATGAGGGATTTTCCCTTATTCCATATGATGATTCATATTTTCCCTCGTCGCATTTATATATTCCTATTTAATTTTTTTTTTTTTAAATCTCTCTTTAAAAGTTGCATTGTTGGAGATCCAAATAAACTAATGAGTTTATACAATACTTGTTCATTTTCAGAACAACCTTTCTGTATTTTGCTTTCATACGGCTCAAGCTTATTTTTAGCGCATTTTTACAGGTTGACATTAATGCTGGCTACAAATGGATCAGTGACACATTTGAAGAAGCTGAAAAATGTAGTCTCAGCCAGATTAAATTGTTCAAAACTGAAATGCTTGCCATGCCAGTAGCAAAAAGGTCCGGCTACCGAGAGATCATAGCGCAAAAGTGAGATATTTTATTTTTATTTTACATTAATTTATTAATTTTATCAGGTTAAATACCTACCTCGAGGAGGTATCTACAGTTTTCATGAGCCCCAAAAGTGTCCACTAATTGTGATCAATAAAGTGAGTTAGTTGGAGGGTCAATCTTGCACAGTATAAGGTCGATCATCCAAACACCGATTAACCTAATTGGCCAATCAATTTAAGAGCTCTAATTTGTCCTAGCTAAACGTAATTAAGTTTTTTCTATGACACAGTTTTTCTATATTATATGTCTTTGTCCAATCATCCGAATACATACATAAATCTCGACAGGCTGTGCTGGCAACAAGAAAACGGCCTCTACGACAAAATCGCCGCCACTTGGATTCCACCAAAGCCTCGTTGCGTCGGCGACTCTGGCGGATTCACGAGCGTTGGAACAACGGACTTCCTGCCGGCCATTTTAGCGCTCATCTACGGCTGCAGCATCGCCACTTTCATCCTAATCCTCGAACTGCTCTACAAACACCGAACCCATTTTCGGAGCATGATCTCCGGCCCTGGAAAAGACAGCGATGTCTCTACGAACAAGCGCGACGAGATGAAACGGAGCGTTTAGACCCTGGTTAGAGTTCACATTGCTCAAAATGTACAAATATCAGTACCCTCAGGTGTTCTGCTATAGGTACACATGATTTCGCACGATGGCACATTAGGAGAAAACGTATTGAAATAAAATGAACATGAAATGAAAATTACGCTTTTATTTATCTTTCTTTCAGTGCAGCTTTCTCCAGGCTCCTAATAATGTGTACATTCTGGCATGGAAACTTTTCTCCCATGATTCTGGGACCAGGCAAAGTCCCGCTAGACCTCAGGACAGTCCTGTTCCTTGTGTGATAGCAGCCCATTTTGGTTGGTTATTCCTTGAATAATCAAACTATGTTTTCATGCAAAAAGTCAATCTCTCCGATTCGGCCCAAAATTTTTTTCTGGACGTTTCAAGGTGTCTAGATCAAAAAACCAGAATGTCCGTCCGCCGTACGCGCCGTTTTTGGTGGTAGAAAATTTTCTATAAATCTGAAATTTGGGTCAGGGGTCTGTTCCCGGCCTAGGACGGTCCTCGAAACTTTTCAGCCCGATCGGACCAAATTTGGTAGGGGTCTTCTCTAAAAGGGATTTTTGATATTTTTGGCAATCTAGGCGTGTGGGGTATCATTTTCCACTAAATTTTGGACGCTGAATCGATTGGAATTGGTCCGGGATCCGGCACACCCACTGTTTCCCCCATTTTCCCCATGTTGAAGAAATGAGTTTCAATGCGCCTGGTCCGAGGTATAACCAACCCGTGTGAAAGAATTTGCAGCGTTTTCACTGTTATGTTATAGCAGTGTCTCTCATAGCCTACTTTTACCGCGTTCTGTTCTACTATGGTTCAACACAACAATATTGTTCCGTAAAGGAGATGCTTTTTATTGACTACAACAAGGGCACATGTCAGATAAAGCTGCGAATTCATTTACAGGGGTTGGTTATTCCTCGGACCAGGAGCATGGCGACCCTCTCCCGCTAGGTACCAGAAATCAGGAAAACACATTCGAAATAATAAAGATAGATACCCATTTTGACCCGTACCTCTTCCAAATTTGGTCCGATCAAAAAAGTCGAATGTCCGTACGCCGTCCACACCGACTTCGATAGTAGAAAATTGTCTATAAATCTCAAATTTTGGTCCGTTTCAGATGAAATGGGGGGGGGGGGGATGAGTATTTCGTTTTTCTGATGGTTTTAGATTTTAGGTGATCTTGCGTGAGGGGTGCCATTTTCACTAAATTTCGGACGCTGAATTGGCCCCCACCGGAAGAGGTTAGGGGTCATAATGGGTATCTACATACCCATTTTGAATGTGTGATTTCGAAATTTCTAGTACCAAGGCGTGTGGGGTATAATTTTAATTAAACTTTGTACATTGAATCCAATGAGATAGGTCCCGGAACGATTGATGCTCATTTTTGGACGCTGAATCGATGAAATGAGTCTCCATGCGCCTTGTCCAAAGAATAACCCTAAATAAATTTGCAGCGTTGTGTTTTTTTTTTTTTTTTCTTCTTTTTTTTCTTTTTCTTTTTCTTTTAATGTAGACTTTCTTGAAACGCCCAGAAAAACTTTTTGGACCCATTCGGGGAGATTGACTTTTTGTATCAAAACATAGGTCGATTATTCATATCAGAGAATAAGCAACCAAAAATACCAGAAGTAAACATTGATGATAAAAGTATCGATTGTTTGGCGAAAACATCGATACCCTTCTCCACTGTATGGCGGGTTCCATTGTCAGTTTGTCGTAGGCAACACTGATTCAGGCGATACGCGTACACGGGTTCTGCTTCTGATAAGACAGTTGAGATTTGAGATTAGGGATGGGTATCGGTCGAGGACTTATCGATATATCGGTTATCGATATATTTTTGCTTCAGTTATCGATGTCCGATAAATATCGGTAGAGAACTATCGATATATCGGTAGAAATCTATCGATATATCGATGCTCAATGTGATGCTGAAAGTGGAGAGCAAAATTTGCTGCCAACCTGCCATTACCTAACTTACCCATTTTAGATTTAATTAAAAATCATTTTAATCATTTAATTGAAAATTAAAAACATCACACATGATCGCGGCTATTCCATTGATATCAATGGAATATAATATATTTATATCAATGGGCTATTTTTCACTGCAAACTAGTGAGAAACCAATCAACAACTAGAAAATATAATGTATATCATATATAAATAGCCTACTGTAAATAAGAAAACAGCCAAGTACTCTTATTATTTAACTTATGGTCAAAGTTGAATGTAGGCTATCCGATATTTGCCTATTTGGGGGTGGTCGATATACGATATTTGAGTAGTTTACCTTGTTAGGTAGACTGGTATTCAAACAAGTAAAATAGGAAAATAAAACGTTGTAAAATGCTAAGGCTGAGCTCTTATGGTTATGGTAGTCTATGAATTATGTAGCCTAAGATAAAATCCAACTACAGTAACAGGCTAACAGTATCAACTATTAACTATTTACTCACCTGAAAGTTTTGAGTGCTTGAACTGTATATGACTCCGCAAATTCGACGTGTTGCCGGAGGTTTTCACTGTAATTTTACAGTAACGACATTTTGCCATGCCATTTCCCAACTTTTCATAATGTTGCCAAATGTCACTTTTGGGCGGCATTTCAAGATATTGGAAAAATGAAGAAACTAATAAGTAGGCTTAATAGACTAAAATGAGCTAACACAAAATAAAACTAACATAATCTAAACTCATAAACTCAGTAACTCACTGCAATTCTATAGCGTCTTGTTCTTTCTTCATCAAAACAAAAAAGAAAAAACAAAATGGATGCCCCAAAAGCAAAAGTATTTATCGATATATCGATGAGCAAAATATCGATAACCGATAAATATCGGAAGGAACTTATCGATAATTATTTATCGATATTTTTCCCGAAATATCGATATATCGATGTTATCGATACCCATCCCTATTTGAGATTCTCGCGCTCGCGGTGAGGTTCTAGGTCTGCTCAATTTTTTTGCTGAGCCAGCAAATTTGTAACGTAAGCGGGCGGCGGAAATTTGTTAGCTCACACGTTTTGTGGGGAAATCTGTTTGTGAATTTGTTCAACAGAAGTCGCAATGGTAATGAGAACGTATTTTGTCAACCCGCCCGAAGAGCCGCCCAGCACAAGCGACAAGGAGCAGTGGTTGAAGTGGTTGGCCGATTTCCGACAGAACGCGAGCGCCGAGCAGAACGTGAAAGCGGAAAATGACGTGAGTGACGAATTCCAGTATTTGGATCACTTGTACAAGATATTGGTTCGCGGCAACTTGAGAGAGGACAGGACGGGGACGGGTACACTCTCAATATTCGGGGCCCAGATGCGGTACTCCCTGGCGGATAACACTTTGCCTTTACTGACTACTAAGAGGGTCTTCTGGAAAGGAATCGCCGCTGAGCTCCTGTGGTTCATCCGGGGCTCGACCAACGCCAAGGAGCTGGCGGCCGACGGAGTGCGCATCTGGGACGGCAACAGCTCTCGGGAGTTTCTCGACTCCGTGGGGTTGACTGATCGAGAAGTTGGGGATTTGGGACCCGTGTACGGCTTCCAATGGCGACACTTCGGCGCCGAGTATGACAACATGCACGCTGATTACAGTGGGAAAGGCGTTGACCAGTTGCAGGAAGTGATCCACCGACTTAAGACCAACCCGACCTGTCGACGGATAATCATGTCCGCCTGGAATCCCCCCGACCTCCCGCGGATGGCTCTTCCTCCGTGCCACTGCCTCGTCCAGTTTTACGTCCACGAGGGTAAGTTGTCCTGCCAACTGTACCAACGCTCTGCCGACATGGGACTCGGCGTCCCCTTCAACATCGCCAGCTACGCTTTGCTCACGCATATGATCGCTCACGTCACGGGCCTGACGGCCTCGGAATTCGTTCACACGATGGGCGACAGCCACGTCTACACCAACCACGTCGGCCCCGTCCTCAAGCAGATGACGCGCGCCCCGCGCCCGATGCCCAAACTCCGCTTCGCGCGAGACGTCACTTCCATCGACGACTTCAAAATGAGCGACTTTGTCATCGAAAACTACTACCCCCACCCCGCCATTGCCATGAAAATGGCCGTATAAATAACTAGACTACTCACTACCAAACTACTCGACCATGATCCCGAATCGGAATCATTTTTACAACTGACCAGGACATAGGAACAACACCTTGTCCATATATTTTTATACATAGAGTTTAAGTCCATGATGTTTTTAAACAATTTAAGAACCTCAATGCTGTAATCTGAGTTTTCAGGGACAATTAATGAACGAAATAAGCAGCAACGTTGGTTGAACGTTGCTGTTGTTTACACCAAATATATACGTTATTTGTTTGATAATCAAATTTGTGAAGTTTTTAGCTGTAGTAATGCGTATGTAGACTACATTAAAATTTAGCTGTAGACTACGAATGGTGAATGACGATCGCATTTATATTGTCTCGTTTCCTAGCACTCATTCCAACCTTTTTTGTTAGTGTTCACTCTTAATAATATTTACGAATAACAGCTTTGAACTTTTTCTACACCTTGAATTCTGCCCTAGCTGATACTTCCAGCTCACTAGGAAACTTTTTTTTTTTAATAACTGCCAGTTTTATGTGCATTTTACACTACGAATCAACTCATACACCGACCTTTTTCCATAAAACTATCAAAGATAAGCTTATCTTCGAATGATTAATCGCAGCCGCGAGAGTTTCTTGAACTCTTTTAAACCCAGTTGATTATGTCAATAGTAGCTGGAATAGAAGGTATAGCCACTGAAACTGCAGGGCTCGATATTTGAACAATAAATTCTAAAAATCGAAGTGACTTGAGATACTTCCTGATGAAAATCAGTGAACAGCACCTGCCAGCCTCAGACGAATTTAACGTTTTATTTAAATAACGAGGTATTCCAATAAAATTCAGGTTTTTCCACATTCATTTTTTTAATTTTTCATGAATTCATACATTGCACAAATTTTCAATTTTAAACTTTGGCAATGTTATCCAAAATTTCCCGTTTTTTCAAAGTTTATATGTTGTGAAAAAAAAAAAAAACGCTGCATATTACACACGGGTTGGTTATTTCTCGGACCAGGCGCATGGAGACTCATTTCTTCAACATGGGGAAATGGGTGAAAGAGTGGGTGTGGTGGTTCCCGGACCTATTCGAATCGATTCAGGATCCAAAATTTAGTTGAAAATGATACCCCACACGCCTAGGTTCCAGAAATCTCAAAAACACAATCGAAATGGGTAGATAAGCACCCGCCCATAACTCATAACCTCATCCAGAGGGCGCCAACCGTTCCGGGACTCATTTCATTGAATTCAGCGTCCAAAAGTTAGTGGAAAATCATACCCACACGCCTAGGTACCTGAAATCTCGAAAACACATGTTTAATGGGTAATACATACACATTTTGACCCCTACCCCACCCAAATTTGGTCTGATCGGGTTGAAAAGTTTCGAGGACCAACTAGAGCCATGAACGGCCCTCTGACCAAAATTTCTGACTTGTAGGAAAATTTCTATTACCCAAGTCGGCGGACGGACATTTGATAATTTTGATCTCCAGACACCTTGAAACGTCCAGAAGAAAATTTTGGGCCAAATCGGAGAGATTGACTTCCGACAAAATAAGAAGGGAAAAGGTATAAAGAATACGAAGTACAACAATATATCAGGAATCACAATTACGGAAACTATATTTGATAATTTTGTTATAAAACTAGCATCCTTAACAATAAATTATAGCGTACTTTTTTCGGAACATAACACATCACTATTAAAGCTAGACAATTATAACCGGAAGTGAGACGGATTTCACAATTTATTATGAGGTACTGCACCAATAAACTTGGAGGACTACATCAAAAATTGTCACACATAGATAAACGTAAATGTTTACGCCATACTCATCAAATTTATTGTTCTAATTTTGGGCAGACACTATTAGGAAGGTGTCTATACCTTTAACAAGTAAAAAAATTTGGCATGCCGAGATGATTCATGGTGCCCACCTAACAAATGGATTAATCCGGAAAACCGAATAAGCTACGAAAGAATACAAATTAGTGGTTCGGTACCCCGGGCCGGTCGGTTGCATTCGAAATACATGAATATTTGGAAAACGAATCAATCAACTTTTAACCACTTATGAAGGTACTTTCCGGTCCACTTTTCTCAGGTTTACCAACGAGATGGGATTTTGGGAACGAATTACCCAAAAATAACTACCAGCATGACTTACTATAATATGCGGACCAGAAGAGTCTAATGAAAACGAAGGGAACAAAAAAACATGAACACGAAACATGATTGGAAAATCCGAACAAACTGAATTCAGAGAGCTTTTTGTCAGCGACTTCAGAACGATTGTTCCAGGAACTCTGGTTCGTATTACATCGATGGAAAATTTAAATAAAGGTCGTATAATTTAATGGTAAAAGTCACATCTTAGAATACAACATCCAACAGAGTTATCTAATTGTTAGGGGAGCCGCTTTGGAGCAATTTGATTAGCTGGAGCGTAAACTTACATTATAGTCTTCAACCTTTCATAAGCCTGCTGTCAATTTAATCATGTTGACAAGGAGTCAGCACGCAAGCTGGAAGTGAACACAGCAAGTTGAGGTACCTATATAGCTTGTTGGTGGGCCGCGAAAAACACTTGTTAACTTCCAGACGTTCTTATATTAACCAAGGTAAGTACATCTAGAGAATATTGATTTCATGTCCAAGACATCACTGAAAGACTAGATAATTGGCTACTCACTTAAAAAGGTGATGTCCGCACAAATTCATCTGACTGAGTTTGGAGTGTTGAAGTTAATCGTAGTCGGATTTTGGGTTCAGCCTGGGATAAGAGAAAACTACTACACACAGGATAGATTTGATGGTAAAGGTATGCGCCTGTCATGAGGTACCCTATAGACATGATTCCCAACCAACATGGTCACGCCAAAGCTTGAAGGTAGATTAATCTGATCTGCTGACCAATCATGAGGTTTTTTGGGATATAATTAGCACAGACTAGCATTCATTGTGGATCCACGAGATTGCGTGACTCTTTGACAATTATACTTCGGTATATCGGAAACAGGTCACTCCTGGCAGCAGGCCCCTCATACCTAATATAATTGTGATCAGCCTGCCCATCAGGTGGGCTGATCAGTAAATTTGAGGAATGCAGGATGACGTCAACAATAAACTCAGAGCTCTCTATCAAAAAGCGTCCGATATCACAACTCGCAGAAGACTACCTATTTCCTCAATTAATGACCCAAAAATATTCGACGTAAGAAGAGCCAAGCACTAGACTCAGCAAGTGGGCGATGTAAGGTGCAAATCTTCGACATCTCGTTATATGACACATATTATCGCAGCTCCCTCAAATAATTATGTAAAATTTCAGTAGAAACTTCTTTTGAAAAATAAAAAAATCAAATTTCTAATCAATCTGATATAAAAAGCAATTGTTCTGAAATCGGTTCTAGTTTATACAGCCAATGGCTCAAGTTCAAAATTTCAAAGTTAAAGTATTTCTTTTATTCCGCCATAATTCTGAGGGAGCTTTGATTAATTCAGTTAGATATGGTCGAAAACATGGAAAACTTGTTGATATATTTTTGTGGTAGTTTTTGCGCAAATAAACGACACCAAGTAAAGACACTGTCAGAAGGTGACGCGTAGTGACATATGAGATGATGTTTCTGCCATCATCGTTGAAATAGACCCTTCAATCTGCATAGTAGACACTTCTAGGTACCTCACGCAAGATGCTGTTTAACGGCACCTCCGATAATGCCTGGAGTCTGATGAGACTAACGACAATATTTCCAATTACAGAGAAAGTCTCAACACAAACTGGACCACATCGGATACTAAGGACGGTAAACAAATAATTATTAATATATTACGTCAAAAGTTACACGCACGACTAACGGTGATCCTCAAACCGTTAAATTATCAATGGGGATGTACCGTCCTCGTGACATGGCATGAAATAATGTTCTCGCAAAAAGGTTGACAAAGTGCCCTTGACTGGCTTGCTTTAAGAGGGCATTTTGACGAACATTTGACCGTTTTCACCTACACTGTAGCCCATTCACACAAAAACCATACGAAGAGTATCCATGTTGTAGGTAGGTACATTAATAAATATCTACCCAATCGCCTCTCAAGGTGGTATTCCAAAGAACAAGAAGCTTAGGTAAGCACCTAATTGGCGGTGCTTCACCTGTGTGATACCTATTTAGATTACTACATTAAATAGATACAATATGAAAATACACACAGTATATTACTATCAAGTAATCGTAGTGGTTGAAAAGCTTGGTTTTACCCGAAATTCAGTTGGATAAGGAATAAAGCCGTTTTCGCCGATCGAAGCTGTCGCGGGGCCGTTTCGTCGAACAAAATCCTAGAAGCGGATGTTAACAACTTGGAGAGTTAAGTTACATTAGCAAGGAACGGTTCACACCAGGTTTAAGAAGTTGTGGCTGCTTGGGGTGGATACGCCTAAAGCAAGATTATGTTAGTAGACCTCCAGGTATTGTCAAAACCACATTATCATAACACGCATAAGCACAGTGTTAGCCAAGTAGGAAACATAAGGCTTTTGGTCCGAATGTTTCATGGTACACTTGTATCCGGCCTAAATGGCATATTTGCAGAGATAATTGCGTTAACAAGACCTGGGGTAACGATAGAATACTCCACCCCAAATGCATCTCAAGTTAAAATCCCCACTCCTCACCTGGTGAGAACCGTTCCTTGGTAAAGTAACGTAACTCGTCAAGTTGACGACAGCAGCTAACATAAGTTTCGCAAGACGCTCCACATCCAGCCAACCTGCAACATCAAACAAGCTATTGAAATTGGGTATAACATCCTTTTTTTTTACATGATATCAACTGGCTTTAAATTTCATCACAATTTTAGAAGCAATCTGTCAACCATGAGTGCCTAGATTCGTCGTTCGTTTCTGGTTAATCCGTCTTATTCAAACTTTCAATTCTCAATCCACAACAATTGCCTACCTTAGCGATTTTGGACTAACTTGAGCAACTTACTCAAGGAATACTTTTAAGGCAGCTTTCAATGTGATCCACTTATCAGTATTACAGGAAATGATAAATTTCTTGTACAGGAAGAAATGGTAAGTCCAATATTTTGATCAGAAAACTGGGATGAGCCGATGTAAATTATTTTAATCTCAAACAAATCACATCGATAGACCCAGGTCTCAAGGCAAATGAGCGGTTAGTATAGGATTAGGATTTGGGAAAGCTTCGATTAACAAAAAATCAATCAAAAATTTGAATATAAAAAGAATATCACAAGATAGATATGCTCAAATACCAGAGATAAGCGATGACTACCCTTGATCTATTTGTATCTGCACCTATACTATGTACTATTATTCATCTTACCTTCGAAAAATTGCAGTTGAGCGAATTAGTTTAACGCTGGTAGCATACAAGCAAGGCTGATTGGTTCCTGATGACGGCCGGCTTGTTCAGGAGTACGCCTGAAATCATCACAACACAATTATTCAACGCAATATGAGGGTGAGCCTAATCGGTAATGTTGGTGTTGAAATCGAGCATTGAAATTGTACAAGAATGGTGAAAGTACAAGCAAAAATCGGGAAAAAACTATCGCTTTGATTAGTTATTCCTTGAATATTCGATTTTCGGGACCTTAGGGGCCCATTGGCGCCCACCGAAGGTAACTATGGGTCAGAAAGGGTGCCTACCTACCTATTTCGAAAGTATTTTCGAGATTTTTATGTAAAGAGCCCTGTGAGGTATCATTTTCCACTAAACGTAGGTCGCTGAATCGATTTCAATGAGTTTGGTACACTCTACAAACTTGTTTTTCCCATAATCTTGCTGCGAAGGAGAATCAATCATTGTAGAAGAATTTGCAGCGATTTTTCCGATTGGCTCAGAAACGTACATTGGGAGTGCAAATAATCGCCCCCACATAATCCTCAATCCCCATCAAAGTTCATAGGTATGAAACCACCGAACGAATCAAGAAATTCAGCTTATCACACTCACCTAAGAATGGTACATTCTCATGAGGCTGCCATCGCGGCGAAATTAGCATCTCAAAAGGGTATAAACAGCGCGCCGTGCATACTTCCATCCGTGGCTGGCAAGGCAGGATGACTTCTTCCGAAGATCAAGCGGCATCGATTGGCACAATTCAACTACCTATCAAATAATTTATACTCGTAGGTAGCTTACTTTCAATGTAACAGTACGTTACCTACATAATCTACAGGTATCGAATATACGACTATAATATTGAGACAATGCGTGTTTCTTATTGCAGACAATAAAAACGATTTGCGAATTTCTGAACAATGATGGGGACAGGTACATCGATTAGCAGTGGTATCGATCGGTTACTACGTAGGTGGATGATTATGTCATCACATCAATGTCATATCAATAAAATGTAGCGCAGGACTGTAAAATTGTACATCAATCCGACAGACGGAATGAATTGCTTGACTACCCTGCAACGCTGATCCATGAACCGCAAATGAACAATAATCAAAATTCCGGGTGTATCTTGGATATTCCCGGGCTAAGCTTTGTTTTTCAACGAGCGTCCGAAACGTTTCACATGGTTCGGTATGGTCCTTGCATTTTGAGGTACTTGATGACGAGAGAGGGCCCATTCGCGACTATTTCGGGCGGAATCTGCGTCAATGGGCAGTTATCGATGCTCATAATTTGAAGACTCGTGCAAAGGGCTAACTCAAATGGTAGATTGTGCAAATTCGGATTATCGTTAATGTAGAGAGACTCTAAATTTTCGAGAGTTCCAATCTCTTCGGGAATATGAATGAGGTTATTTTCACCAACCCCAAGATACAGGAGGCTTGATAAATTGCCTATTGCACGGGGCAACGTTTGTAGTTGGTTCGATTGGAGAATCAATTTCTGCAAGTCTCTCAAGTAGCCAATTTCGGTGGGTAGCTGATCCAGCTTGTTCTCTTCCATATCCAGAACTCTCAACTTCTTCAAGCTTACTATCGTCGACGGTATTCGTCTGAGTAAATTGTTGGATAGTATCAAAACCTCCAAATTGGTTAAATACTGAATGTCATCCGGCAGCTGCTTCAACTGATTAGTTCCCAAATTAAGTTCAACCATGTTGCTCCATGTTCCAAGATCCAACGGAAGTGACGTTAAAACGTTCTCTTTCATGTTCAATTTAGTGAGATTTTTAGCGCGCGAAAAGATTCCGTACGGAATTTTGTCTATCTCATTATGTTCCATGTTGATTGAATAGACGGTCGTGAATTGATGAGGTCCACCTGATGGATAAGCGGTGAAATTATTACGCGACAATGTGATGCTGGTTAATTCTTGAAGACAACACAGCAAGCCGTCAGGAAGAGAACTCAAGACATTGCCTTCAACATTGAACTCATCCATGTGTTTGCAATTGCTGAGGGATTTCGGAATAGACTGCAACCGATTGTACCGCAGGCCTAGACGAGTCAACGCTCGTAGATTTCCTATCGATTCTGGAATATCGAGGAGTTCATTGTGCTGGAGATCCAATGTGAGAAGATTCATGCAGTGGCCGATCTCTTCAGGAAGATGTTCCAAGTGGTTGTGTGACACGTCGAATGTTGTAAGATTGACGAGTTTCCCAATGCCCGCAGGGAGCTCTTTAATTTTGTTTTCTCGTAAGCTCAGCATCGTAAGATTGGTCAAATTGCGGATTTCATCACCAACAACCCGTATGCGATTGAATCGGAGAAAAAGTGTAGTTAACGAGGTTAAATTGTGAACTACGTCAGGGATTTCGTTCAGCTTGTTATGACGTAGATCCAACACCTTCAAGGATCTGAGAGACGAAAGAGATTCTGGGAGACTAGTAAGAGAATTTTCGCTCAGAGCAAGAGTTTGAAGATTGGTCAGACATCCAATTTCAGAAGGTAGAGTTACTAACTTGTTGCCGTACAAGTAAAATTCCACGAGATGAGTCAGATCTCGGACAGTTTGTGGCAAATGCGTGATGGAAGATTTGCTGAGGTCAAGGCGGGTGATACCGTCGTCCTTGCATCGGAGGAACTCTTTGGATATGTCCAGATCCGCTTGAATTGGCTTGTTCTTCTTGACAGTTGGCTTGGGTTTATTCGATTCGGGATGTTTGACGGTTACCACTTTTGGCCGAACACCATCGGCACCGCCCAGGGATGTCGAAGACAACTTCTTCTCTCTGATACTATCTCGGGATGCGTTGGAGCATGCTGTATCCCCTACTTCGGGCATGTTGCTCGATAAGTCGTTTAGCTTGCTTTTAACTCCGTATTCTAGGTCAAGCGGCTCTAAGACGGGTCCAACGGACGAAGCGATATTCCCGGTTGTTCGTTTATAATCCGCGAGACGTTCAGCGGCTACGTGACTTTCAGAACTTCTACTTTTACTATTCCTCTTCATCCTAGGACCAAGCCAAGGGTATGAAGACAGCACTCCCGATATTAATGGAATGTCATCATATCTTACCGTAAGCCCGCCAACTTGTTCACAAATTTTTCTACTGCTAGCTACAAAAGCTGCTAGCTACGACCTCAACGATCTTATCACTATTCACTGACACCCCAACCCTCGCTTCATTCACACATCACAAGAAGCGTAGAATCAGCTTGCAGGAAAAGCGATTAACTAAGTGGCAATATGTATTCACTCCAACCTCCCATGGTACACAAACCAAGAAAGTCCAAAAGCAAACCGTTAGGAATCACTTGGATTTAAACAAGTATTTCAATACAACTGGGCAAACAAGGGCGGGGTTGGTTACTTGGTTAGATTTTTAGATTATGCTAGATGGCTTATTTTAACAAGATGCCTACAGAGCGAGCGACTGGCGTACGCAGAGGTACCTCTCGGCTGTTTTTCAAAGCTTCAGACGTAGATAATTTTTAGCGACCTTAGACATTAGTGGAAGAGGTCTCCACTTTGTTCTGGGAGAAAGTCTCTTGCAGTTCTATTTATCATCATAGAAAAAATAGAATACTACTTTTTAACGTTTCCTCCATTGAATTCGATAATCTTTTGCGCAATATATCCAATAATCCAGCATTTCGACTACTGTGGTACTAAAATCACTCAACAGGTTGCACTTCATTCCCTGTCCCTTGTCTAGGTTACTCTATGGCAAAGAGTACCAATAACAGTCGATGTAAGGAATCGATAACATACAGACATCATTTGTCTGACCAAAAATGTAACATGGTCTTCGACTATTCATTTATTTTATATTTTATTTAATATACTAAACTAATATTTACTATACTACTGTATATTTAGTCAAAGATTTAAGCCTGACAAGTGACAAATAAATGCGAATGAGGCGTGTTCCTGAGCTGTCATTTCTACAAGAAATTAGATCATATTTTAGGCATTTTATCCAACAACCAGTGAAATATCAAGTTGCAATGCGTATCTTACTCTAGTAAACAAGAAAAATGCATCACTGTGTCAATTGCATCCATATTATGTCTGAACACATCATCCAAAATCCCAAAAAGAAGGGAGTTCAACTATTTTTCTTGTTGTAAATAAACATCTAATTAGACTTTGCTCAGGAGAAGACACATTGTGAATGTATCCGTTAATTACGCCGGAAACTAACAGAATCCGATGCTTTTACACTAGTATTACGGATATATGGCTGT
Organism: Cyrtorhinus lividipennis; assembly: GCA_019603395.1. Taxonomy (NCBI): domain Eukaryota; kingdom Metazoa; phylum Arthropoda; class Insecta; order Hemiptera; family Miridae; genus Cyrtorhinus; species Cyrtorhinus lividipennis. Next base: position 7,854,209 of record CM034006.1, on the reverse strand, counting down.
ATTAATAATTAATAATAATATTTTTTTAAAATGGAACAAAACATAACGCGTTAGGTAATACGGCTATGAAAATAAACTATGAAGTTAAAAAATAAAACAGGCTGGTGGTACCTATTTAACATGTAATTCAATGTAAAAAAAAATCCAATCCTGCTTCATAGTAGAATAAGAAGAATTAAAATACTTGGAAAATGCTTCTGTGCCGACTATCAACACTGCTATCGATTTTTATCTTATCTAGCTATCGATCGTCTAAAAACAAAACTTTAACCTCCCATCGCTCTGACGTCACGGGTTTTGCTCAAGTGGGTGTGTTCCGTCGTCCCGTCCCGTCTGTCTGGTTGCGAGGTGTAGGATCAATACTCTTGACATCTTCCTGTTGTGTGGTAAATCAACGCTCATCTTCCATAAGTATTTCATCAATAGGGTTGTTGAAAGGTTATCGAAATGGGGTCCCTATTTCGGAGTGAGGAAATGACTTTATGTCAGCTCTTCTTACAAAGTGAAGCAGCCTACGCTTGCGTATCCGAACTCGGAGAACTTGGCCTCGTACAGTTCCGAGATGTAAGTAATGATTACTTTTTCTGTATCTTATGTTTGCAAGTTGTTCGTCCAGAAGAAAAACCGATGAGGTGATCGCGTTCAAGACCGAATTTCCATTAGAATGAATACCCAACTCGAACTACATGACCTTAGAGTCGCTCTCACGATGGATTCCTCTCTTATGCCTACAGCTCAATCCAGATGTCAACGCTTTCCAACGAAAGTTTGTCAACGAAGTGCGCCGCTGTGACGAAATGGAGAGGAAACTCCGTTACCTCGAGAAAGAAATTAAAAAAGACGAAATTCCCATGTTGGACACGGGGGAAAACCCTGAAGCGCCTCAACCAAGGGAAATGATTGACCTGGAGGTGAGTGTAGATTTGACACATTACCAGTTCTCTTGTTAAGCTTTTCTTCGTGTCCACCTTCGTGTAGGATCCACCAGAATTCATCCTGTATTTGGGAGGCAATGGGGCAGAAATTCATCAACTTCAGGCAGAAATAGTTTCAAATTGCGAGAAAAGAAGGAAAAAATACTTTCCCATTACATAATCCTGCATCGCCACATGGAAAGTGGGAAATTCATGTACGATATCAAGAGGCCAAGAGCCACTCAATCCAAAAATCTAAACGAAATCTGATCAAGTATGTATGCTACGATTTTTGTGTACTCTACATTAGCTCTTTAGCCGAGTCTGCCGCTGATCTCACGAAATTGGTTTGAAAATGTAAATCCATTGGAATAATTTCAATGCAATCAAATAAATTATAGTGGGGACATCAAGTGACTGTATGTGCATAACCTCCGAAGATTTTAATGCCTTAAATTGAAAATGGAATCGCGGAAACATTGAAATTTGTGGAAAGTTTCCGATATACACAAAAACTACCGTCTGTAGCTGATAGAATGAGAATATTGGTACTAATAAGTTAAGGAAATTGATGTCATTTCATGTTCAAATAAAATTGAAACCAAATTTAGCTACACAAGTTTTTAATTTTTAGTGGTTTCAATTATAGCACGCTTCAAACTGACTTTATTGTCGTGTCAAATCGGTAACTATAATACAACATAATATTCTTCAACAGTATTCCACCATATTTAGGCGTGGCATTCGTTAGCGACTTGGGAGTGTCGTTTGAATTCACCTCAGTTCTCTTTTGGTTTCCTCATAAATATTTATTTGGCTGCCGCTCTCGGTATTCTTTAACAATTACATGTTATGTTCCACAACTGAAAAGCTCGAGTGAATAATTTCAATTTTGGCAATATGAATTATCCATCAAGACACTCCTAGTTCCGATTAGAGATAGTCCTCTATCTAGAGTTCAATATTTGATTTATTATTCTATCTGATTGACAATATTCCTATCTAAATTTGTTTAATCACCTGCTTCTTTTCCGTTTGGATTTTTTGCGGGGTGTGGCTGAATACATTTCAAGTAGGTAGGTACTTTGATATGACAAGAGTATATTGAGCATCCATATCACCCTTTGCCTTTTAAATATTGTTTCGTGAAATATAGCTCCCTAAGTTGTTTTTCTGGTTTAGTGAAGAACAAAGTGAAATAAGAGAGTAGTTTTCGAAGGAGAACTTTCAGTTTATTCGCTGATATTTTTACTGTTGTCGCAGTAAAGACTGGAAAATTCTTTCCCATGTAAAAACGGAACCACAAATCTATTTTCGTTCGCTTATTTATCAAATTGTAATAAGGTGGCGTTTGAAGAGTTCAACGTGCTCCCTTCGTAATGTCATTCAAACAAATAACAGCAATTTCCGAAAGAAACTCATGTATTCAAGCATCTTTCATTTTATCATACTGTACTAAATGACCCTATTTGCTGGTTGGCGCGTTGAAAATGAGCTCTGGCCCCGAAAGCCACTTCGAAGGTCGATAGAGGGAGACCTTGGCCGCCTCCACCACCCGCTCTTCGAATTCTTCTTTGCCTTCGATTCACGCTTAGATGGCGAAAAAGAAGGCGAAACAATTGAGTGATCCTCTCTGGGAATCCTCTGAACTTCCCGTCTGAGTGGACAAAAGCTGTACATCTCGGCAAATCATTGAATATAATTTCGTATTAAAGGGACGGAATAAGTTATGCTAATAGCTAAATTTAGCTATTTAACCAATTTAGCTATTTAACTTTTAGCTAAATTTTTGGTTAGTTATTCCTTGAATAACCTGTTTTCATGCAAAAGGTCAACCTCTCCAATACGGCCCAAAAAAAATTTCTGGGCGTTTCAAAGTGTCCAGATCAAAAAGCCAAAGGTCAAACGCCGTCCGCCGTCCACGCCGATTTTGGTAGTAGACAATTTTTCTAAAAATCTGAAATTCGGGTCAGGGGTTCGTTTCCGGCTTTAGTTGGTCCTCAAAACTTTCCAGCCCAATCGGACCAAATTGGGCGGGGTAGAGGTCAACATGTGTTTTTCGAAAAATGGATTTTCAAGATTTTTGGTGATTGGCGATCTAGGCGAGTGGGTTATGATTTTCCACTAAATTTTGGACGCTGAATCCAATGAAAGGGATCCCTGAACGTTTGGCACCCTCCGGGAGAAGTTATGGGTCAGATGGGTATCTATTTACCCATTTGGAATGTATTTTCGAGATTTCTGGTACCTAGGCGTGTGAGGTATCATTTTACACTTAATTTTGGACGGTTGAATCCTCTGAAATGGCTCTGGAAACGATTGGCCCCCTCTGGGTGAGGTTATAGGTCAAACTGGGTACCTATCTACCCATTCCGAATGTGTGTTTTCGAGGTTTCTGATACCTAGGCGTGTGGGGTATCATTTTCCACTAAATTTTGGACCCTGAATCGATTGGAATGGGTCCGGGACCAACCACAATCACTGTTTCCCCATTATCCCCATGTTGAAGAAATGAGTCTCCATGCGTCTGGTCCGAGGAATAACAAACCCGTGTGAAGGAATTCGCAGCGTTTTTTCTGCGTTATCGGTCCACTGTAGTTATACACCTTCAGTGTTCGTAGACCGAAAACGAACCTTGAACATTCGGTCTGCATAATCATTCTGAATTTTCAAGGCGTGTAGTGACCTGGGCGCTCAATTATGACAGATAACTGTTATTATGAGATGATTTTATGCTAGTTATGGCGAGTGACCGCACAAACAACATTCCCCACAGGGAGGGCGTTGAGATTTTGAGGCTATTAAATGAAGGAATCGGAGGGTGAAGAGTCAAGAACGAAGAGGCTTCAAGTCGAAAAGAGAGGGGCCACCCCGAAGTAATGTGTTAAATAGTGCGGGGGGTGGTATTTTTTTCCTCAGGAAGATCAAAGGGACCACTAAAAGCCACCCTCCTCCTACGCAAAAAAAAAACCTCTGGTGAACTAGTTGGTTTGTATACGGAAATAACTCTACAAAGAAGTGCTTCCCCCCCCCCCCCACCATATCATGTGTGGTTCGATATAATAGGGTTACTTTGTGTTCAAACCCTAGTGCCCAAGATCGTCGCAAGAGAGGTGGTTCGGAGGGGCATCTGGGCGGAGGAATATAGGATCATGGCGATGAAGTACAGTGTGGAAAACTCCCTGCACTCATTCAATGGCGCGAGTTTCAGGAAAGAGCCTGTAGAGGTCCTGGAGAGAAACGTTACTAGTGGTGGGCCCGGGCTCGGTCCTCTGAAAACTTCACCCTGTACAGGGAGTGTGTGCCAGGGGTTGAGTGTGCCAGCTTCAGTAGATGCGCAGGAGTTGAAATGAGGGTTATCAAGTGGATGTTCAGGATCCGTTGTGAGCTGTCAATCTGAATCGTAAGCCATACGCTACAGACTCGTCAGAAGAGTGTCCTCTGTGCAGTCTTCATGCGAGGGAAGATCTTCATCATTTCCTGTGCATCTGCCCTACCGTCTCACAGATCCGCTTGGAGGTGTTCGGAACTTATGACCTCTCCAAAGATCATGCAATCAGGTTGTTAGACAGTGATGATGAATTGAGGAGGGTGGTCAGGTACTGAGAACTAGCATGGCAATATCGGTTGCCCTTTCTCACATAGAGGTTTTAGATTTGAAGCAAATAGAGCCCTCTCATTTCCGCCACCTATTCAAATTTCATTTTTTGCCCTTATTTTATTCTACATACACTGTATGATTAGAGAAATCATTATAATTTGATATTATTTTAAATGTCCTGCAAATACTAAGGCTCGTACTTCCAGCTGATGGCTCATGCCAAGCCAAGTATTGTTTATTTTTCAAGGATTATTATGATTTATTAGATTGGAAAAAGGATTATTATGATTTATTAGATTAGAAAAGTATATGTATTGCATTTAACTAGAATTAACTCTTCTTCTTGTGTTTCAAATGGCCCTCTACTCTTCAAAAATTCTCACTTAATACGACTTGTTCGCAGGCCACGTTCGAAAAACTTGAGAACGAGCTCCGTGAGGTCAATCAAAATGCCGAAGCCCTCAAAAGAAACTTCCTCGAACTGACGGAACTGAAGCACATTTTGAGAAAAACCCAAGTGTTCTTCGACGAGGTAAGTACCACCTTTTATGACGGTTTTCCTGGTCTACTTGGACATTCAAACTGTTTTAGTTCATCCTTTTTTTATTTACTTTATGAGCACAATTGTAACAATTTGGGCGTCGTAGATTTTTCATAAGAACTGCGGTATCATGTGCACTGTCAAGTACCTATATCTATGAGGATCGGCATTCAGGATCCAGTTCGTCTGATTATGCCTAGAAAGTTTACGCGTCCACTGTGAATCGGTCGTTCCCATAATATATGTAACTATTTACAAATTTCCTTAAATTTCAACAATTTTAAAAAGTCTTAAAAGTTTCAGCTCTGTGAAAATTGGCATCATTTATCACCACGCTCTTCTTCACTTCCTTATCTCAGTAGTCTCCCTAAAAAAACTAAGGCTTGAACCCATTCTTATAATCCCTGTTGATTTTGTGTTTTTAAACAAATCGTATTAATTGTGCATGCTCTCTTTTCAAGTAGATTTTTTTTAGTTACTCACGCTCGCGCTGAGTAGGGCTGTTTAACACCAAACTGTGATACTTCACTTTGTGGTGGTGGGATATTTTATTGGTTGCACATGAAATTCCGAGGCCTTTCAAAAATTGGGTATTAACTGATGCTTTTCTGCACATTAGGCTACTACCTCTACACTTGGCCACCAGGTTCTTCGTCCTGGTCTCAGTGTGGACATTTTAGTGTATTTCGACAATTTTCAAGTTACTGTAGTTTTACCATCTGTGAACTCGATGAAGGAACTGTAGTATAGCAGCTATTTCGTGTGTGTGCTTTAATGTTATTATACCTATTTCATTTTCAGTACGTTTTTATCCTCGCTTTACTCATTCATGTTTTACTTCTCGGTCCATTTTTTTCTCTTTTTACGTTAGCCTCATTAGATTTCAGTTCATTAATGTGAAAAGCATTTTTTTATTTTATTGATCGCAAGTTGCTACTTGGGTTAGTTGTAATTATTAGCGTCTACTGCTACTATTCAGCATATATATCCTTGCTTTCCGCTGTTTATTGTCGTTAATGCCGGCATTAAACTGAATTTGAATAATTCAGTTTTACCGGGCTTGAATGGGAGAAAAATGCATCTATAGCAAATCAGGAAAGCGTATTCTAGAAATGAAAATTACAAGTGGAAGATAATCAGTTGCCTCTTTCGAATTACAATACGAAGATAACGCTGCAAAAAAAAAAAAGAAAAAAGTCAATTCATCAGACGATCATGTTTGAGTAGGAAGTTTAGTCGAGCTCAAGTATAGAGAAAACCGTTGATTAGGTGTTCAAACGCACTCACATACAAAAAAATATATTAAATCTCAGATTTGTATGCCTTTCAATGGGCCTTTCATGTCCAGTCGGTGGATTTGGAGTTTTCACATTTAGAAATTTAAAATTAAGGATAATTACTACGATCAGTCGTTACTATTTTCCTACTCAGGCAAGGAATATGACATATTATTCGCAATACTTTATATAAATATATGAAGGTACAAAATGAATGATGTTGAACATTCTACTCGAGACAATGTTGCTCCGATCCTAAGATCACGTTTCTCGAGGGCTTTTCAATATGAATTTAACAAAACAATTTATTCAAATATTATGATTAACTGGAATGTCAAAAGAATGTCTTTGATCTTCCTTGAGAGGAAGAGGGGGGGGGGGGTCCAAAATAGATCCCTACCTTTTTTGGATTTGTTTCTAGTTTTACCGCTGAGTTTTCATTGATTACTGTGTCACTATCCGTTATGTGTTAGCTGTGTTTTTTCCCCGCTAGTTAGTTGAAATTGCTTATTTTTAACTTTGAGCATTTGATTTGTGTTAATGTTTTTCTGATTTTAAAGGATTCATACTGTTTATGTTTATGGTATGTTGCATTTTTACATGATAGTAAGTAAATCATATTGTGTCTTAGAACTGTGCCGTTTCAGTTCGAGGACACTAATCAAAATCAGCTTTCAGAACCATAGTTACCAAGCGGCTAATTCCGAACCCTTACTGGGTCAACTGTTACGAAGCAGCTAGAGTGCCCATTAGGAAACTGGCTGCTTGGCGCGTTTTTATCATTTTCCTCTCCCCAACCGTAAAATCCCCTTTTTTATCAATTTTCATTAACGCATGCGTTAAGGACCAATTGACAACTCGCGTGACGAAATAAATTGGGGATCGAGAGGCGTTTCGCTTAGTGGCTGATCCATGGGGTTTTCAACCTCGTGAAACTATCATTTCTAATCCACCATTCCTCGACTTCCGCTGATCTACTCCCAATCTACATGCAGATAGGCGTTAGCGCTAATTTACCGCTGTCCTCTCTGATACCTTGTCAATTCTTCAAATGTTTTGGGAAAATTGACAAAACAAAGTTACGCCATTTTTGTTTTATAAGTTCATCGTGTGTAGTAAGAGAGGGGGGTATAGGTACTTCTACTGTACAGGTATCTCCTGCAGGCATTTCTGTGCTGCCATCTGCCATAATTGTTCTAACATTATAAATGTTGTGATCAATGTCGTGTTTGTTTAACGTGACATCAATCAATAATTTACTCTTCAAGTCTTACTGATACAACTTATAACTCCAAATACGCAGTCGTTATGCTCCTTGTTGGTATGCGGGAGGCTATGGTCAGTCGTCAGCCATAGAAGACATGTGCATTCCGTTGTGTCTCCTCCCTTCGTGACCCTGCGTACCTCCCCTGACCTTTTCCTTTCCTCCTATGAGACGGTGTGGTGTTATTTGCCAGACACAGGGCATCTCTCAGAACCTCAACTACCCGCAGATGTCGGATTCGAGACATGAAGAAGAACAAACCCTGCTCAACGAGGAATGGATCAAGTCTGGGAACCAAACTCTCAAATTAGGGTAACATTTATTTATTTCCACTTCTAGCTGAAAAACTAAAGCGTCGGCTACAACATGAGTTTTATAATCGTACATCTGCGAATTTTTCTTCGTGACATTGTAATTGTTAATATTTCAATCGCTGTACTTGATGTACAAAACTGGCCGATAGAAGAACCCGTTGCACGAAATACCAGATGACGTATTAACCTGTTGAATTATGTAGAGGTGATTCGTACCTTTTTTATTTCACTTTTTGGCCATGAGATTATAGCTGCCTTTGCACATGCACTTCAATGCTCTTCTTATGATCGCACTTCCCTTAGCTTATAATATGTGCCTGGTTTTCTGCTGAATCGCTTAATTTGCACGTTAACATTGCTTGCTTTCGGTGTGGCTCTAATTTAACTTGCATTCTTCCTTCATTGCTTCGGTTTTTTCTTTTAATAAATAATAAAGACCTCTCATGATTCTGAACATTTCCATCAAAAAGCGACTCCTTAGAGTACGGACCTGTTCTAAATTCACAGGACGGAGTCGTTTCACAGAAAAGTAGCTCTTTCTACGTATCGACTAACCTAGTTTTGTTTCGGACCGATCGTGAATACTTGAAAAAAGCTGCCATTTGAAATTATGCCAACACTTTTGTTTCCGTCATAGCGGACGGCCTCGCGTAGAGTTCACGAAAGTCCGCTTTATCGGTTCATTTTGCTTTGTAATCCGTCTGGTGCTAATTTTCATAAGCTTGAACTGTTAATTTCTTTTTTTTTATCGATACAATTATCAGAAGCGAACGTCGATCTGGATGGATTTAATGATCTCCCGTGTACACAATTGAGTTGGAGATTGAAACTGGAAATGTGATCCATTCTTTCCGACGTTCTCGTTCATCGAATGACAGTGCACATCATGTCGCAAGTTGAGTGTTGTCTCGCGTGGTCTTCGTGTACAACATAGCAACGTCCGATGGGGTCGTGCTGCGTTCAGTTGGATCTTTGTATATGCGTCTATGAAAGTACATACAACACTTGTCCAATGCTACGTATATAAATTTCCTGCAAATGAAATTGGAATAGGAAAATAGCATTTTTTACATAATATTTCGTGTAAATTTTAGAAATTTCTTGTCTCGGCTAGGGATTTTTCGTTTCAGTCTATCAAACTTACTCGTTACGGGCAAGGTTTGCTCCAGTTTAGCCCTCTTACCGTGTAGATAGACTCCACTCAAAACGTTGATTTTTTTATTTATTTTTTTTCTTTAAATCATTCTCAAATTGTTCCCTAGTAATCAAACTGGCATTAGCGTCATCTTACCCGCAGCTCAACGGCTGTTTGAGATGGATTAACATCCCAAGGTTTCTTAATCCTCGATTGTTTCAGCTCAACATTAAATTTGGATTTAATCTGTGGTTTAGTTTATCCCAGATTTCAATTGCGAAGATAACAACCTCTTGAGAAGCTAGGAGGATCACCATATTAATCTGCCCGTGTTTACCGCTCAGGAAGAGGAGCATTAATTTAGGGATATAGTTGGACAAGTGTTGTTCTCTGGTAGACCATTATTTTCAGTTCTATTGTAGTTTTAAAATAAATTCATGAATTTTTTCCTCAGTACCCTCCACGAGAGCTCATGGCTAATGAAGGCAACCTTGTGCGGTGGGCGAGAGCCAAAACAGCTCAAGTGGAGGCAGTTATAGAAATGGGCAAAATACATCAGCCCTGCTTCCTAACAATATCATGATTACAATAATAATCATATAAGTCGTCAGAATTATTCAGCTTAGAAAGTAGCTTGTTTCTATATTTCTGTTGTTGAGTTCAGTAATAAGCAGTTGCGTGAAAATTGGTAAATTTCTCAAAATCTCTGCCTTATACAATCGGGTCGGAGTCCTCTACTTCATTGCTCAAAACCGCCAGGTACTCAGTTTCTCAAAACTCCGTGATGAGACCCCCTGAAAAATAGAATAATACTCTCGAAATACACTTAAACTGGATAGCTTCGTTTTGATCTAATAAATCATTTTACCACTATATTTTGGACGATGAATCGATTGGAATGGCTCTGGGACCCGCAAAACTCACTGTTATCCCCGTGTTCGAAAATTTTGATGATTTTGATCTTCATCCTCCTGGTCCAATGATAACCAACCGTGTGAAAGGATTGGCAGCTTTTTTGACGTTCAACCTTGGATTCTTCCAACCCGAAGACATGTGATAAATAGTACCAGTTTGGGCCATTGGGAAGGGTGAGGTTTTAGTGGATTGGACTTCCACATAACTGGAGGAGGCCGACCCCAGTATCTAACCACGAGGCATTACACCTGGCCTCAAAAGATTTCCTCATCTAAATAAAGAAAAAAAAACCTTGGATCTTATTATGGTTTTGAAAACTGGGCCTACGTCACCCATGAAGTGGAATTGTCTCTGAACATGATGACACGGACTTACAGTAGTAGGTAGTCAGGCGTTGCGCCTATTCAAGCCTCACCAACTTCCATCTCCCTGCCCTGCTATCTGGTTGTCCACAAGACTAAACTCATTCACTACAGCTTCAGGATGACCTCTCTTAGAATTGGCCATTGCCAGTGTATGGGAAAATCGACATCAACGTTGGGTAGTCCGAAGGTACGAACCAGATGGCTGATGATACATCACCAAAACTTTTTAATTCACCAAAGTTTTAAAAAAATGAAGGCTCACATTTCGAGCCAAGACTGGTATTCTCGAAAAATATACTTTCTGTTAAGATGATATGATAAAAATAGAGGTACACCCCATAGACAAAATTGGAATATCTCCCTCCTTGAATTACTATGTTCTAAAAGTTTAAAAAAAATTGTTTGTCGAACGGTAAGTAAAACTACTGTCAGTGCATCTGCTACAGTGGGACATTGCCCAATTAGCCTCCCCTCTTAGGTTGTTTTCGGTTTGAGAGTTAAGGAATTTCCATTTTCACGCAATTCTCTTAGCTACGCATCTATGTTGCCGTCTGTTTGTTGAGTGTGTGTTATGTTATGGTGTGGGTTCATTTTGGGCTTGCAGCAAGAAGGCGGGCTCAATTCAACTGAGTCAATGACAAGGGCCTTAATAAGTGATGACACTGCTAGGCAAACCAACGCTGGCCCAGTCCAACTTGGGTATGTAGCAACCTGTTTGTCCTAAGCTTCATTTTCATGTGTCTTATTTACCTACCTTACCTTAAGATAATATCACACGGAACTGTCAGGTTTTTACGAGGGATTCCTCCCCGGCTTTTGCTGTCTATGTTTTGTGCGTTGGTCTACCTACCTGAAGGAGTGATTGCTTGATCTTGAACTGTACCAAATATGTAACAGCTTGCCTGAATCATGAGAATGGTACTTTTTGGAGATGGTGATTACTGACAGCATTTGGGAGTTTTTATCGTTATTCCCCATGAGTAGTATCATTCGACATTAATATTCGTCTCTGCAAAATTTGTATTGTATCTGTAGTAGGTACAACAAACAAATTTAAAAATGGCTTACATGTAAGGACACACGATACTTGTAAAGTATTGATACCAGTACTCAAAAGAATTACTTACAAAAATTAAAATAAAAAAAATCAAGAAAATCAGATTAAAGTAGTGTGGGAGTAAAATTTTGGAAATACATATAATAAGTGGCAAACTTTTCTTCACTTCAAAAAGGTTCTTTATTCAAGAAAGTACTTCTAAATGGCAAAAACCCTACAGTCCCCATTCTTCCATCCCCTTACCACTTAGAAACACCAAGCATTCAAGGTGTGTAGGTAACAGTCTGTTCCTTGTTTTGGTCAGAATGTTCCCAGTTTGTTGGAGGCCCAGACGGGATGAATCAGATTTTGTTGGTGTTAGCAAAATTGAAAGGATCGTTAAAATTGTTTTTTCTTGAAAAAAAAAAAAGAAAAAAAAAAAAAATAAAAAAATAATAATAATAAATACAATTTTTGTAATTTGACTCTATATGAGTACATTTTTCAATTCTGGCCATTGTATTACGGTGACTATGTACTGTTATCACTTATACTCAAATTTGTGGTATTAATACCAAGGTATGTAAAGAAATATTCGATACTTTACTCATATCGATCAGTATGGTGTGCCATTTTACTTGGTTTTCCAAAAAATTGTTCAGCTTTCACAAAATTTAATGCTCATTTATCGTGTATGTAGGGATTTACACAGTTTTTTACAGTTCTAACTTTCAACAGAAACATGAACGAGACTCTAGGAAGAAAGTTTGTTTCAAACTATCCCGTTCTTCAGTGAGATTAGCCCAGACAAATTAAAAACCGCTGTAGAGAACGTTTCGGACTCATTAATCGGAGGAGGTGATCTTGCTTAGAACACATCCGAATTGGATCATTTTCTTTGGTACATTTATTAAGACTATGAAATTTGACTACATTTTAAGTTACTTCTGCTTCATTACTAGCTACAAAACTTCTTCTTAGAGCGTTGAACGCGTATTTAAAATAAACTGTTATACCGTTGTTGTCTTCTTTCTAACAATGCGATTAATTCGGATAGACGCTCATACAGAATCCTCATTTTTTCATTTTCACAAACTTATCTTGATATTCGTACGTGCATTTGATCCACGTAGTTAATCAATTAAAAGAAATCGTGAACGACATTTGCTTTTCTTTACCTGTAGGTATTTTACGTATTATTCTTTGGCGCCATGTAATGTTGCTTTAATTGCATTTCTGCATATTACTTTGTTGTGCTTTCACGCGTGATCAACTGAAGAGTTGATGTGGAAGGAGCACGAAAGCTTATGATGAGGTGAGCGTCAAAAATTGGACGATTTGTGAAGTTCGATCGAATGTTTGGTTGCCAAAAATATCAAACTGACAGTTTATGCATTCATTATTGTGCATGTGGTTTGAATTTCTTTGGATCAGTATAAAACTGGTTGACTGACCAGAAAAGGCAGCTTGATACATGGCCTATTAGTGAATTTTAATTGTTCATTAATCTGTTTGACGAGAAGTTTTTTCCTCGTTATTGAACCTATTTCAATTTGTATCTCTCGTACAATAGGTTCGTTGCTGGTGTCATCCTCAGAGAGAGGATCCCTGCTTTTGAGAGGATGCTGTGGCGTGCTTGTCGCGGTAACGTGTTCCTCCGCCAGGCTGAGATCGAGAAACCTTTGGAAGATCCATCAACGGTAAATGTTTCTCCCATTCTCGTTGCACTTAGTATTAATGTATTGCTTCTCTAATCTTACAAGTTCTGCAAAACACTTTGTTCTACGATTTGTATCTAACACCAAAAATAGTAACGTTTTGGTAGTTTAATTGCATCTATATGATATATTTGATATGGTGAATTTTTCTGCAAAAAAGTTCGGCACTCCGTATTTGCAAATAATTATGTATTAATGATAATCACACAACACAGCCATTCCTATCAATATTAATAAAATGGTTTGCATTTTACTCGTCCCTAATTCTGTTTTCGTGTATTTTCAGGGCGACCAAGTGTACAAGTCTGTTTTCATCATATTCTTCCAAGGGGACCAGTTGAAAACCCGCGTCAAGAAAATCTGCGAAGGATTCAGAGCTACACTCTACCCTTGCCCTGAAGCACCTGCCGACAGGAGAGAAATGGCTATGGGAGTCATGACCAGAATTGAGGATCTGAATACGGTAATAGCAACCGACTCTACATACTATTCGTGTTTCTGAGTTACTGCATCGAAATGCTGACGTCATCTGCATTGAACTCTGTTACAGGTCCTTGGACAGACCCAAGACCATAGACACAGAGTTCTCGTCGCCGCAGCCAAAAACATCAAAAACTGGTTTGTAAAAGTGAGAAAAATCAAGGCCATATACCACACTTTGAATCTCTTCAACTTGGATGTAACTCAAAAGTGTTTGATCGCCGAGTGTTGGGTGCCTGTCCTTGACATCGAGATGATTCAACTGGCTTTACGGCGTGGCACGGTTAGAATCATTTTTGCTTTGTTTCGCGTTCATTATCAGCTGATTTATATTTCTGCAAGGAATTGTTCTCCTAACAGTAAACTATTTTATTAGGAAAGGAGTGGTAGCTCCGTTCCACCTATTCTCAATCGCATGGATACGTTTGAAGATCCACCAACATACAACCGAACAAATAAATTCACCACAGGATTTCAAGCCCTTGTTGATGCATATGGTGTAGCCTCCTACCGCGAGATCAACCCCAGTAAGTACAAGTTTCGTGCGGTACGATCACCAACCGTATATCCTCCAAGGCTGCAAGTCAGGTAACTAGTTATTGATATAATTTCTAGCGCCCTACACGATAATAACGTTCCCGTTCCTCTTCGCCGTCATGTTCGGTGATCTTGGTCATGGGGCCATTATGACAGCATTTGCTGGTTGGATGGTACTCAAGGAGAAACCTTTAGCTGCTAAGAAGAGTGACAACGAGGTAAAATACTGTTCAATGAGGTTTTCACTATTGGTTTTCACTATTTTATTTACCACCTACTTCCTTTTCCCAGATATGGAACATATGTTTTGGAGGGCGGTACATCATTCTGTTGATGGGCTTCTTCTCTATGTACACGGGTTTGATCTACAATGACATATTCTCCAAATCGTTGAACTTGTTTGGTTCGCATTGGAAGACAACCTACAACACGTCGACCGTCATGACCAACAAGTTCCTACAGATAAACCCGACTTTTGACGGGTACGAGTCGACGCCATATCCGATTGGCATTGACCCGATATGGCAGGTAGGTCTGCCCACGGCGCAATTATCATTATATTTAATTTATACAGTAAACTAAACCTCCTTAAAACTTCATTATCTCCCTTGTTGTCTAAAATTATTCAGAATAATTTAAATTATATTTTCGTTACAAATCATGAGTGAAAAACACGCTTGTTTTGTTCCTATATTAATGCCTGTTAGGTGCGTCCAGTCCGCTGCCGCCACCACATATTTTATAAGAATAGGCATTTTTTTTTTTTTTTTTTTTTTTTTTTTTTTTAAATTAAAAACTTGAACCTGACCTGACGCCGGCTAAATGATTTTTTTTCTCTCTCTAGTTGGCTGATAACAAAATTGTCTTCCTGAACGGCTATAAAATGAAGATATCCATCATTTTGGGTGTCCTACACATGTTGTTCGGTGTGTCTCTCAGCTTGAAAAATCACAAGTAAGACTTTGAGACTAAAAGTTCAGTTAAAAGGTGCAGAAGAGTTAGATACTTGATTCCTTGATCGAAATTAAAATTTTTTTTGTCGAGTCGAAGTAATACTTGCTCCACTTTTCAGGTACTTCAAAAACCAACTTTCGGTCTACTGCGAATTCATTCCTCAGCTCATCTTCTTGGTGTTCCTTTTCCTTTACATGGTTCTTCTTATGTTCCTTAAATGGATGATCTACTCTCCTAAATCAAGTAAGTACCTTCCGCGACATCTTATCAAATTGCTTTGACTTCTTTTAATTTCTTAAATCCACTTTAAGTTACGTGATTTAGATATACTAATGAAGATTGGTTCATTACAGCCGACGTCAAAACCTCGCCGCATTGTGCTCCTTCTATTTTGATCACGTTTATTAATATGGTCCTGTTCAAGCCCGCTGATGACGTTGATCCCTGTGACAAGTATATGTTTGGAGGACAGGTTAGTTAACGGGCAGTCTTTTGTGTAACGAGGTGTTCTGTACAGTATTATTGGACACCCTCAGGTGCAAGTACTATTATTTCGGTTGTAGGGATTCCTTCAAAAAGTGCTGGTAATTGGCGCTCTGATCTGCATACCTTGGATGCTTCTTGCCAAACCCATTCTCGTCATGCGAAGTCAGAAAAGGGATCACCAACTAGTGAGTTTATGTTTGACCATCTCAAGGCATGACTAAACCACACTTTGCTAATAATATCGAATGGATATTATAAGCATGTATATTTTAAGCTAGGATGCTTTGACATTCAGCTTCGTGAATCTATTTGGTTTTATTGCAATAGTAATTCTAGACGCTAATAGAGGTTTGTCTGTACTCTGACCATTAATGTGATTCAAACCTTTCCAGCTCAACAGCAATCACGTCGGAAATGAAAATGGTGATATTGACGGAACTATTGCCCCTCAAACGCAGCCTCCTGCCGAAAGTAGTGGAAAACACGAAGAGCATGACATTACGGAAATGTTTATCCACCAGGGAATCCACACAATTGAATACGTTCTCGGTTCAGTTTCCCACACGGCTTCTTATCTCCGGTTGTGGGCTCTGTCTCTTGCTCACGCCCGTAAGTAGCCCTTTCTATTACGATCCATCAGGCAGTGGAGGGCCACCTTAATTGGCGGGTGCGTCGCGGAAGGGCAGTCTCCAGTTTACATCAACTCCTTAACAAGAATCTGAAAGATGAGGGTGAATTTAAGGTGTTATTCAAAGAAATAAAATTAAAACGTCGAATTTTAATACGACGGGCTCCCTCCCTGGGTACTGTGCTTAGCATTTTTCAGCACTTTTAGCCCAGATAATTTAGCCACAAGTGTTAGGATGAATTGGGATTTTTTTGTTCAACTAATGCGATTCTGTGATCATTGATGTCCTAACACTTTTGATTTTCTTTGTCTCTAGAGCTCTCTGAAGTACTGTGGAACATGGTCCTATCAAAAGGGCTCAAATTCGAAAGTTGGGTTGGTGGATTCATCCTGTGGGGAATTTTTGCCTTCTGGGCCGTGCTCACTGTAGGCATCTTGGTTTTGATGGAAGGGCTCTCTGCTTTCCTTCACACTCTTCGACTTCATTGGTAAATATAATTTTTTGCTTAACTATAAAGTATACACTGCTAGGATGGTAGTGTCTCTGAACAAGTGATCCTGAATCCCTTGATTTTCCGTTGCCGCCTTTGTGCCTCACGGTTTCCTCAGTCCGTATTTCTATTGGTTTGGATTGCACTGCTTGAACAACTTGTGTGAAACACCCCAGACTGTTAGATTCCTCAATTGCCTAGTTGTAATGACTGAGGCTTTTCACGATAGTACACTATATTTTCGTTTTGATTTTTCAGGGTTGAGTTCCAAAGCAAATTTTACGGAGGCCTTGGATACGGTTTCCAACCGTTCTCGTTTGAAGTCATTCTCGACCAGGCAGCTAACGCCGCAGAGGAGTAAAAGAGTCTCATCATTAGTTCTATACCGAGTTAGCGCGAAATTGATTAGGAGAAAAACAATAAATCATTCGCATAGTTTCCGATACACTTTAGGATTGTGGCTGCAGTTCTTAATAAACAAATTCTTCTTTTTGCATGAATGCCGTCGCATCTTTTTCTTTTCTCACTAATACTCTACGGTCTGTTGAATTTTTTAATATTCGTTACCTACCCATCTGCAACATTAATAACCTCTGAGGCTCCTCTGAGTGTTCCTCCTCTATTTATCCGTGTTGTAAATCCTTGTAAATTAGTGTATTTATCTTTATTTTCTTCGTGGCATTGAAATTTGTTTTGAGTATTTTAACGAATAAACAGGAATGTAGCAAATATATTCATCCTTTTATCACATCCCAGACTATTCCAATTGTCAAGGTTTCTACTACAGGAAATGAATTAGATTGCCTTTTGCCTAGTTCTTTCGGACATTCATAAGATTTTGTTAGATTAGTTATTAGTTATTGTCGATCTTGATTTTTCTTTCCTTTTACTTATTTATGTATTTTCAAAATTATCTTTTTTTCTTCTTCAAACTCCAGGTTGAAATTAATCATACCTACCTAAGATGGAAAGAATAACTCTTGCTGCAGTTCACTCGAATTTGAAGAAAGATTGCACGGCACCTAATGCAGTTACGAGTGTTGCATGAATCATGGACCTTTTCACTTTCTCACTGCAAAAATTTGTGGGAAGGTAAGTTGGAAATAAAAAGGCCTTACAGCGCTGTGTCCTGCCACTGACATTTGCAACCCCTCGTCCCGCGAGCCAGTAGTAATCGAGTATCCCTATCTCATTACATACACTTACATCAAGGGACTCCTTGTAATACTAGCAGCCGCTCTTGAAGTAAAATACCACAGCCTTCTTTAGTTCAGTTCCCCACGCTATCTGTTGACTAGTTTTTACCTTTCACCCCTCAAATTACGTGAAACCATTGATTCAAGGCTAAAAAATCTGAATAACAATTTTCGACTTGACTTAATGTTTTTGAAAAAATGAAATGGGTATTCTCTGGCCCCAACGAAGGAATGTAGGTTGAACGTAGGTAGGTGAAGAAATTATTGGGTAAAAACCTCCCGGAGCTGTGCGCGCCTTTATCATCACTAAGTGGTTCCTCATCATCCTCAAAAAATAAAGATTTATTATGACACATCTTCAATTACTTGAAAAATATTTGATTTTCCAGAAGGTACTCCGCATAAATAGGTAGGTGAGAAATAATAGAGGAACTGTAGATCTTGAGATGAACAATGGGTCAAAATGCTGACCAAAATGAAGGTGGTTGTATAAATAATATGCATATTGTGATTACCTTCAAAAAAGTATTAGGTATCATTAGGACCATCAGAGATTTAAAAAAAATGGTACGTAATCGTACATGCTGCCTTTGATATGTTCGATAAAATAGGGTGAATAGAAGCATTTTTCAAGTTTGAGAATCATTTGCCGCTTAACCTTTCTAGTTAAAATTCAAATATGTACTTAAAAGTTCGGTCTTGAGTACATACTTCAACCTTACATGGTCAAAAAACAATTTCATGTACCTACCATGGGGTGAATATATTTTTGCAAATTATCGGTGTTTCTTCTCCGAATTGTTTACACATGTAATGAATCACTACTTATTTACCTTTTAATCGATAAAAAATGTAGATAATACATGAGTTGATTATGTAACAAAATTTCGTTACTTGCTCGCATCTATATCCTGTTTTCGCTGCACAACATGAGCTCGTAGTGTTGACACATGGTTTCAATCATTGGGAGGAAAACTTCACTATATTAATACGACATTATAAATCAGTTTAACTAGTAGGTTATTTTTGAGTAATATTTCTTCTATATTTTCTTGAGGTTTTTCTTCCATCAAGACAGGTAGTTCATGTCCCAACAGAGAAAGGATTTTGACTCGTTCGGTAGTTGATCCTCCTCCCGCTAGGTAGGTAGTTGGTGCTTGGAGCAATTGAGCTAACCTGAGTGGTCAACTATTAAGTGGTGTGCATCTACTTACAAGCCGGGCCATGTCAATGAATGCGATAGTCGTTTTTAGACTTTAGGTGCTATTTAGAATGTCCTGAAGGTCACTAGAAGCAGCAAATATATTTTTGAATAGGGTTTCAGATAAAGACCAAAAAACAAAAAAGTAGCTTTTATTACCAACAATAAATATAAATATAATCTTAAGAAACATAATAGACCAACTCTTCTTTACTTAAAATTACTTTTCTTGATCAAATGACTATAATAGATAGGCCTTTGTCATGCTTCTAAATTGCTAAAATGAATTAACCGCACAATCTACAATCAAGTTGGTTGGACCGACTGTGAAATAGAAGTGGTAGGGTAAATGGAAGAACTGCTCAGGAAAATATGAATAGAATATTAATTTTAAATAAATGGTGAGTTTATGAGTTAGATAACATTTGAGGTATCCCTCATATTCCAAGGTTCAAGGAACCAGTTTTTAGATTTTTATATCCTTATTATTAGTTAAGTTATGAGCAAAAAGGTTATTTTGAAAAATCGCTTCCATTCACCCGGTTTTACGGTACCCAGTGAGTAAGTTTTACTTTTAAACCATTTAATAATTAAATCACCAATCCGGATCATGAAAAAATTTACTGATCAGCCCATCTGATGGGCTAATGAGCATTTCTTTATATCAAAGGTATGAGGGGAATGTGGTCACTATTGACAGCAGGCCTTTCAAAATTAAGGTCGCGAGTAACTCACCGCTAAAGGGCCTGCCGCCAGAAGTGACCACATTCCGGGATACCGTAGTATAATAAACCGTAAAATTGAATAAAATGAACAGTTACGTATACACCATGATAAATGTTGGGTATTGGGATCAAGGAGGGGTCCAGAAAAATCAATTTGATGTAGAACCACAACTACTTTGATGTTTTAGTACTAGAACTGTACTTTTAAATTGAGAGCGAATGAGGGCAGAACCAAAACGCTAGAAACTAGAAATAACCAAACAAAAATTAAAATAATCAAATTTCTACAAATAAAATTATTTTAAAAATATTTGAATTTCTGGCGGACACAATCGAAAAACGGGAGAGACAACGGTGGAATTCCAATTTGGTTCTCGGGGCAAACTTGGTTGTTATACCTACTATATGTTTCTCAGAAAAGAGTATTCCTTCCATGTTCAAAGTTCAAACATGAGTTGTTTGCCTGGATGATGATGATTGGTAATGTCTTCGTAGCGGGACGTGTCCTTCTTCCATGGCGGAATCCGCGTTGTAGTGTAGCGTCATTGCAGCGTCGTATTTTCCGTGGTGTGCGCAGAATATCCCATGTAATACTCCCAAGGTATGGTACGATATAAGAACACAATTATGTTATATGTTTTGTTTTAATATCACGATACTTTGAAGGTAGGTAGGAGTAACTATTTTGCTTCTGTGGTTTGTCTCTCTTCCTTGATCTGTTATTCTTGCCTATGTACGTTCCGTAGTATTTCTTGTTTGGTGGCTAGTGGTTCACAGACTTTCGAAGTGTGTTTGGGTCACATTAATTATTAAAGAAGATGAGCAGCGTGTTTGATTGAGATGAAACTACACTAACAGCCTACTTCCTTCATTCACTTCGTATTCGGTATGACGCAATAGAATTGCAAGCCCATTATTTTGAGAAATCAGCGGCAGAAATTGCTGTGTGCTGAGAAGACCAACGAAGGAAGATATTTTACTTTTCCGCCGTAATTCGCTGATCATGTAAAAGCCGCTCCCGCCATAATCGGCCTGGCAGCATTGAAAAAGAGGAATCTTTTCTTCCAAGCCGGTGGCATAGTCTTTTATTGGAAACCTTCACACCACACGCACATTAGGAACCTACAAACTTAATTTAACATTAGATTCGCTATAGTTCGCTACAGTTGGATCTTTTGCTAGTTGCTGAGCGTTTCAGCGAGCACAGACTCCCGACTCCAACATTTGCCCAAGTGCTTGCCTAATACCGGTCGCTTCATCTAAGTTAAAAGACTATTCACTAACCCAAGGAGTTGATGGGTTTGGTCATAAACCATTGAAATTCTAGCTTCTTACGGCGTGATCATCCACAGACGTCCCTTGACGCTTTACGCAAGGTATTAGTGGAGGAAACTAATGGGGGGCTTTTTAGGTATAGTATGGCCAAATTTGAGCGAGGGTCGTAACTCAACAATGTTGCTTTTGAGAGATTCACATAATTATTCCTAACTATAGGTATCTGAATTTGATATGATATTAATGAAATACCTATTTGTTGAAAAATTAGCTTCGTAGAACATGGCTGAGGAGGAGCGTGTTTTCGATTTTAAGAAAGCCTCGGAGGATGAGTCCCAGAAGGTACCCCAAACCCTGCGAAAAGCTATAAAAGTAGCGGGTTTGAAAGTCAAAGACGAACTTCGCGATTCAAACAATCTTCAAAATATGTTCACCTCGCAGATGGGAACGATCACGTATGTACCTTTCAAAATTATTATTAATTGTTCACTGTACCCTGAAGGTAAATGGGTTCGCCAAAAAGTACAAATTGTTGATATTCGTTAATTTTTGCTTTTCTACTTTGTATAACTCTTTGACAATATTTAGGGAGGAATTTGCCGAATACTTAGATAGAATGCCGGAGCCGGGAAGCCATCTAACTTTTCAAGATCGAATGGTCTTGCATAATTCTATGAAGGCCCGTGAAGGAATGAAGAAAATCTGCTTGGCTAATCAATCTACATGGATCAATTTGTGCAAAGGTTTGTTGGCGCGTAATTTATCATGAAAGTTAAAGGGTAGGGTAGTATTTTATCTGGGAAGAGTATTTTTTCGTCCTATATGCATGGCAACGTCCGACCTAAAGGCAACTTACTCGTGAAGGGTTAAGAAGTGGTTTTGCTGACTAGGCAAAGCGATCTAGGTGCAAGAGACCGGTTCACTGAGTCGAGAACGAATTGCTCGCCCATTCACTATACTTGAGGTCGTTCGAATTTTCGTTTGATTTTCTGATCAGCTAGCGTAGATTATTACGGGGTTTTGCCTTGGGACTGATGAATGAAACCTTATTAAATCACTAGGGATCCCAGTAGTAATTTTTCATTTTAGGAGGATTGTTAATTGTAGGCAGACAGTGCTGTCTCTCCTGTGGTTTTTTCCCGCGCTGGGTCTACTTACCCTACTGTGCCTTCAGGTCTACTAATCGGAATCGGGAAACCGTTGAAACTCATAACGCCCTGACCATACTCCCATAACTGCTTGAATATTCTGTCCAGCATTCCATCACGTCGAGACGTGCTGTTCTAAATGGATTGATATTTCTCCAAAGAACGTGGAAAAGCGTATAGCCTCAATTTCGTTTAATGATTCAATTCATACAAGATTACTTGCTACGACTAGCACTCATCCCTTAGCATTCCCCGTAATGATTGCTGTGAAAATACTCTACTTAGAGTTTTTAAACTGATTGAGCTTTGTCCCCGAAAAGCTCTATTTTGTATCTCTCCTCATAGCAAATCTCAAGAGAAAACGGCGTCAACAACTACCTAAAACAGCTCGACCCCGCCGGGAAGAAGTTGTTACTGAGGTGGAAGACGATGCGTTGATGGTGAGTATTGTGAATTTCAAGGCTTACCTACTTTGTTTTAGTAATATCACTTTCCAAAAATTCAATTTCTATTCCAATGTTTTGAGCATCAAGGTATTCCCGCCGTTTTTTTCCCCATAAATCAGAGGCCTAGGTACCTCATGTACTTCCTTCCACACAATGCACTCTTTGTCTGGGTATTTCCTGTACATATTAACTGATCGCTTTCCTATTCACCAGAATGCTCTACAAAGTGTCGATGAACCTCTTGGGGACTTGAATGAGCCCGACCTGCTGCTCCGTCAAAGGAGGTATGTAGCAACACTTATAAACCATATATAAATGGTTTGCCGATCATTGGTTATCAATAGATTATGGCTATGCTCTCGTTTTTGCGAAGCTGTTTTGGACAATAATATATATCTTGAACCAGACTGAGAAAGATAATGCGAGAAGCTGCAAGCAGCTTGATAATCAATTGGCCGATTACTCTCAAATGTAGAAGCTTTCCCCTTCATAATCGCTCCGGTAATTGTTTTTAACAATTTTTTTTTTGTAGATCTGAGTTGGAATTAACCACTGTACAGGAGGGTGCTCCCATCCCAACGCTTCCAGAAAAGGTAAATGATTTTAAGTAGGTTCGTAATTGTATTGACGTGATAGAAAAATAAGAAATTAATGCATTATTATAATGAAAAGGTTACATCATTTGTCATCCTAATTCCAGGAAGATGCGGTTTTTCGCGACGAAATGTGAGTTTTCTGTTTGTATTGAAACACTTTTAAGAAGTCAAAACTATTCAAAGGAACTCTGACGAATGTTGCTGCTAAAATAAAATCTCTTATCATTGTCCTGCAGTACAGTGGTACCTCGCAATACGATCTTAATCCGTTCCTGGACCGGGATCGTATCGTGAAAAAATCGTATAATGAACAATGTAATCTTATGTAACTATTTTAGATTTACAGTAAAATTCAGCATGATATAATGTTATAAGTTGAAAAGTACACCGTATCAATATTCACTGTGCGTAATAACTACTAATTATTTGGTAAGTAATAATTTGAACGTGACACCCTGAAGCCAGATTAGAATGGCTTTTCTATGTGCTCCACAAAGACCATTTTGAACAGAATGACAACTCTTTGTTGCAGAATGGGTCAAGAGGCGGTTGTTAATCAGGTATTTACGATACATTTTTCTATTTTTATGTGTCCTTAACGGGCCGTTAAGGAGTCAGCTACTCGTTCGGCTTTGGTTGGGCCAACCACGACATGTATTACTGTCGTGAAATTAGATATTAATTATTTGTACTTATTTTATTCATATGAAGAATCAATAGTCGTTATTAGCGTCCGGTGTATTTTCTACCGTTGTAATTATCTATCATTTTTCTGATACGTCTGTATCTTGGTTGTTAATTACGTGTCTTGTTCCTCTGGTAAATGGCAGGATATTGATGCCAGCTTGCCGAATGTTCCAGTCGCCCCTGTGAGAGAGGTGCAGTCCGAACAACCTTCCGTGAATACTGTAAGTTTTATGTTTGTTTCACCTAAAGCGAAATTTAGTAATTTTTTGTAGTTAATAAAATCCTGCATACGAGGATTTTCTTGTCACTTATCACGTTATCACTGTAGTTTCTTTGAATGTTTAAATTGAGTTCGGTTGTCAACGTGAGATTAGAATAGTTTGAAGGTATACGTTCAACAAATTCAATGTACGTCTCGCACAAATTCCACATTTCCGCCTACTTTAATTATTCTGCGCGTAATTTTTACGGAATCACACTTCTTTCAAGGACTTGAGAAGTTTCTTCTCAACATCTTCCACTTCTGCCAATGTCTTCATCAAAACCCTCTTCTCTTCATCTAAGTCAGCTTTGGCAGTCTTTTCTCTGATTCGTCGTCCCAACTTTTCCGCCACTATCCGATTCTTTTCTGCTTCAATGGTGTACAAGGTTTGCAAGGTTTTGACTCTATCTTTTTTCACTTTGAGAAGCTCCTGTTTTTGTTTGTGTACGTCTAGCTTGTTGAGCTCGGTCATCTTGTTGACTTCCTTCTCACGAATCTCTTCAGCACTTCTTCTGATAGCTTTTTTCACCATCTGAGTCAGAACATAAGTTTGTGCGTCATCCACATTTACTTTAGTGCCAAATTTCTTATTCAGGACGTTAGCAATTTTCTCCTCAGTCTTCTCATTTTGACTGACTAACTTTTCAAGTGCCTTGACCTGTGCCTTCATGCTCCTGTGCGTTTTTAAGACAAGATCGTCCATATCCTTGATGACCCCTTTCATTTCTTCCAAAGTCCTCACTTTGGCTAGATAGTCATCTTGTTCAATGAGTTTGCATTCATCCAACGGAGGCACCGTGTTGAACGGATCGTTTTTGTTGAAAATCTGCACTTGAGATGGGTGGAGCTTCACCAAGTATTCAATGTCGTCCATTTCTTCCTTCATCAACTTTTGGAACCGGAAAGTACCAGCGAAAAACAACGCCAGCAAAACATCCGTCTTTTTAATCCACTTCTGAATGACTTCGACCTCTTCCAGTAGCTTTTCCACTTGTAGTTTTATGTCAGCTATCTTGTTCTCTTCCACGTGACGCTGGGAACGGTATTTGAAGGTTTGCTTGAAATGCTCCTCGTCACAAGCTGGCGGCAATATGGTTTCATCGTACAGGTATGCGATGTGAGTCCCCGAAGGCTCTTGATTTTCATCGTCATCGTCAATCTGAAAAGAGTGCCCACTTGTATTAGGCGGCCAACTTGTATGATATCTGCATGATTATTTTTCATTATGGGTATTGTGCTAATTGCTCAGGACAGAATTTGCTGGTACGGTTACGAAAGCTATTATGCTTATAGAAATCCTTGAGGCCTATGAATCGTCTTTCACAACTTTTCACTAAAAGCAGCTCCATTAAAAAAATGCTGTAAATATTTATTCGCTGAGGTTTATTATTCTTAGTTATTTCTTGATTGTGGAGAAAATCGTGTCCTAATTCGGCAGCACCAGTCTACCAGTCTACTTCAATCGATTTACGATTTATTGAAAAATGAAATCAACTCGAAAACATCGAAATTTAATGTCCGCCTTTTTATAATAAAAAGGCTGTATTCCAACAACAAAAAGGGGGGTGGGGGAGAATTCTGTAGTCAATATCGAACTCAGTGCCCTATTTCCGGACAAACTTGTTTAAATATTAGAATGCCAAATGATTCCAGGACCTGGGTGAGCCAACCATCTTCTAGGAATTGGCCAATATGAGCGGAGCTGCATTACCTACTAACCCTTTAGAATAAATAATCTGCTCATCCACTCAAAGCCCAACTGAGCAGCACCGTGGCGGCAAAGTATTGTGATCTGAAAGGACTACCAACTGCTAGGGTAATCGTCCAACGTAATTATGAGTTTGATTGACCATAGCTTTTATACACCTAAAGAGAGTGCATAGAGTTGTTTCCGTTTTCATCTGAAATAAACTTGTGCTTTCACTAAAGTTCTTATTACCATCAGTGACTATGCTTCATTTCACCCATACACCGTAACAACGTACAACGTAATTGCCTGTCCGATCATGTTTATTGAAGCTGGAACTAACCTCGTCATCATGTATGTCCTCATCATCATCCTCGTCATCATCACTCGATGACTCGTCAAGCTCCTTTCCATCTCCTTGCGGTGGTCTGTACCGCCTCTTGTACGTCCTTGTCAAATGTTTAGCCCATTTGTCCTCGCGAACTAACTCAAAAAATTTGGCGTTCAAGTCGTCGATAGTCCTCAGGCATTCTTTGGCCTGTTCTTGTAGTTTGACCATTTTCTTTTTACGGATGTTCTCTCTTAGAATGTGAATATGTTTGATTTTGATGACTGCGTGTTTATACCCTGATGCAGAAGTTTGTAATGTTGCGAAACGCGATAACACGTCCACTTCTTGAATGAGGCTGGTGTACTCAGATTTGAGTTCGTATATTTCCACGGCGGCTCGACTCCTTTCTAGTAATAGTTGGAGAATTTTTTTGTCAAAGTCGCTAGTCATTTTGTCCAATGTCTCTGTCAAGACCGTGGCGCTGTTGATGAACCTATCGTGTCGGTTTTTGATGAGCTGAAATATCGGATGGGACCTGATGTCTCTCTGACTTTTGGTAAATTCCTCTACTGGTACCAGGATTTTAATTTTGTCGAGCTCTTTCCGGTACTGTGCCATTCGGTTAGCAATGCATTCAGGTATGGGTCCAGGTTTGAATTTCATTTCATCTGGATACTCCAAATCCCACACGACTTCAAGGGGTGGAGGCATATCCACGTCTCCCAAAGAGAGTCCCCACAATTTCATGTCTTCTGTCATGTATTTGTGCTCCTCGTGAGCCCAATAGTAGTAACTGATTATTTGTGACTTTTCAAGCCGCAGTTTTTTCAATGATGTATTGAATGCTTCTTTGTTCAAGTATATCAGCTGTCGGAGGCCGAGGAGGTCATGCAGCTTTTCAGTCAGCGAAGGGAAAACCTCACGGTCTTTCACTTCCGATTTGATCAGATTTTTGAATACTCCGTCGATTTTTTCATTTTCTTGCACGAAGCTCTTTGAAGTTTTCCAATTTTGTTCATCTCTTTGCGGCATTTAGCACGTTTTAGCCTATTACAATTAATTCGTTTGAATATGTGCTTTTCGGTTTGGGTGAATTTGTCGTGTTCTACCAGGAAATCACCAGCTGCTGTGATCAAATCGGGTATTTCATTTTCTTGCTCGACGTCGTCTTCTTGCTCATCATTTTTACCATGTCCCACTTCCTTCTTGTGATCGTAACATGATTCAATTTCCCTTTCCTTCTCGATTTTGGACATAATTTTTTTGACCATTCTCTCGAACTCTGTTTGCTGTGAATTTAGGGGTTTTTGCTCCTCCAAAAGCTTTTCAAATCCATTCTCTTCTTTTTTGACCTCTTCCTGTCCCTGGGAATCTTCAAATGGGTCTTGTGAAAAGAGCTTTCTTTCAGGGAATGACTTCAGATAATGTGGACTACGAATAGCGAACAAGTAGAATTTGGGTGTCTGTATCGGGTCAATGAAATGCTTTTTTATTGTGTTTACCCTTTCAAAGAGTAGCTTTTGCCGTTCCTTCAGTGGATTTAATATAGTTTCAGATTCCTTCAACAGTTTCAATTTTTCTTGTTCTCTCTCTTCGTTGGTGTCTAGGCGAAAGAACGTCTTTGGGATGCGTATAGATTTCGGTAAACTTCTGTTGTATTCTATCAATGTTTGGTACCCCGAAAGAAAACTCAGCACCTTTTCCTTAAATTCTTTCACCTTTTGTCCGTGCCGTTCCTTTTCTTCATTTATTTCATTTTGAATTTTTTCTTCTTCTAAACTCATTTCTGGCACGACGTCGTTCTCAAGCCCCTTTGGAAGTTGCTCAACAGCTGGCAACGTTTTTACTGCAACATTTTCGGTAGCGAAATTTACTTTATATGCGAATAATCCGGAGTCCGTGCCACATGAATATAGAATTTTACTGTCGTAGGAGAAACAGAGCTTGTTGATAACGGTGTTACGAGTCTTGTGCATGACGATTTCCCACGTGTCGTCGTAATTGTTTGGCTCCTCGTGAAGTTTTATTACTTTGATTCTCCCCTTACTCATTCCCAACACCATGTGAGTTTGTCCTACTGAATCAACACAGCAGTGTACGTTGTAGCCCCCTGATATGTTAAGCTTGGCGACCGGCGCAGTGCCACCTATGACATATATGTGATTTTTATGCTTGTGTCCAGATTCTTGGTCTTCGATCCATATCAATTCTTTGGCTATATATTTTGAGAAGTATTTCCTCTCTCCGTTTTGTAAATTCTTAACTCTAGTCACGATCCTAGGTATGTCGAGCACATAAGTGTCCCTTTTTGTGGGTGCGACTCGTGCGATAGTGAGAGTTTGATCATCCAGAGTTATTTGTACTGCACTCCCGTTGGTGCAAGTCGCTAAGAGAATTCTCTCATGCATCGCGTACGGGTTCCACACAACGTGACATACTCCGGCGGGCATCTGCACCAAACCCAAGGGCGTCAACGTGACGGAACCCGTCTGTGTTATGAATTCGTAAAGGAAAATAGACTTGTCGTCACTCCCAGAAACTAATTGCTTCGAATGTTTGTTTATTGCAAGTGATGTTACTGCTGCCGAGTGCGGACGAATAACTTGAGTCAGCCTTGTTCGATCTTGCACTTTCTTGCCTGAGGAGCATTTCACGTGCACTGCCACCATGCGCACGACACCGTTATTGAACCCAACCACTATTGAACAACCCGTACGATCTATGGAGAGGGGCAACCACAGAATAGATGTTCCGATCTCATTAAACTGTTTGCTAAGTGTCAATATACGATCAGTGTGAGAGTAAACATGGAGCTTGCCACCGTCACCGAGGGAGGCAAAATAATAATCTCCCGGGGAAGGGCACATATCGTTGATTCGACCTGTATGGCTTACGTACAACATGGCCCAAGGGTCATGGGTTTTTCTTTAATTCCAAGTCGAGACTCCAAATCCCGCCTTTCGAGTCCTGAGCGAAAAAATGATACGGCGACTCCAATTCATCTTTTGGAAGCATCAACACTGGGACCCCTGTCTTGCCTTGGCTATCTTTGATGACTCTCTCGTATGATGGTTCTATTTCAACGTGTGCAGAATCTTCCTGGTCGTCGCTGTAAAAGCTTTCTATGAAAGAATAATTCCACACCCGAACCGTACCGTCGAGGCCTGTCGTGTAAACGTGGTTGTCTTCAATGTAGATTTGGATAAATGTAATGAGCTCCGAATGGCACGGCTCGTAATTTTTCATACTGAAATTCAATTCAAGCATTGCATTCGGGCGCCATACTGCCAGATTCCCTCCACAAAAATTAGACACAATCCTCCCATCCGGCAAGAAGTGCATTGTAGAGACATCGTTATTCTCGATTTCCCCGAATCTTCCCGGCTCACACTCAATTTTGAGCCCTGTGAACGTCTCGACCAGTCGCCAAAACTTGATATGGCCGCGCCCACAGGTCATGAAGACGTCGGGATCGTAAGGAGAAAACAGAGCTCGCACCACAGAGTCGTCTGGGTTTTGAAAAGTGCTCTGGGGACGCTGCCCTTGCAAGTCCCAAATTGTCAATGTGTCGTCCGGCGGGCCCGCTTGCGAAACCTGTGGATTGGAAACAAAATTATTATAATTTAGAGAGCTTGACATAGTCCTTTAATCCTTTCATACGGCAAAAAAATTCTTTCTTTTGTGATGGGGGAGGGGGGGGGGGGCTACGAACGACAAAAAAAGCCGTCATTGGCGTTGGCACTAACCGTAGTAATACAATCTCAACCTACAGGACATGTCAGCCATAGGTATAACATTAGCACTTCTAAAGTGGTTGATAACTTATCATGGTTTTATTTTCACATAAATTATAATCCTACCGATCACTTACCAGTTTCAAACCATCTGAACTGAAGTCCGCACATTTGTATGCATGTTCCGCGCCTCCCTTTAGTACAGAAACGACCCTGAAACCTGGCCAGGCGTACACTATGATCATTGGCGCAGCACTTCTCGCGCTTCCACCTCCGCTTTCTCCTACAGCAAACTCTGGTCCACCCTTACTCCTCACTATAAAACTAATGTCCTGTCCAAGAGCGCTTCTTCGAAAGGTCAATTTTTTGTGTTTGGCGTCGAAAATATGTATGATGTTGCCCGTGTACCACAAAAGTGTGTCGGCATCCACAACGCACATATTTGGCGACCCACATTCGTAACCGTAGGAATATTCTAGCTCCAAAGGTTCTTTCTCAAACGTTGCCAGCTCTCCGTAGAACGATCCGCTGATAAAATCGCTTGTGTCGTAGCCGTCCTCTTCCTCACCTTCTTCCATTATTTTTGTTTTTGTAGAACAAACCTTCGTTTTACCTTCAGTTCCTCTATCGTTTCGTCCTTAAGGATACAAACTTGTGAGCATTTTTTTGTGCCCGAAACTTGTCAAAACTCCCGCACTTAGCAATGTTTAAACTACAATACAGAAGAACACATATTTGGGGCAAAAGAGATAGACAGTTGTTATAGCTCGTACAATTGACCTAACCGATTGACCGTGGATTAAATTTAAAAAAAACTGCATTCACCTTGAACCTCAACTACTAACATTAAAGTCGTTTATCGTAACCATGGCATTCAGCAGGTTGGTGACGAGACGGAAAATCAATGTGGGGAAGGATGGCTGGGAGCCTGGAGAGTATTATATCCTCCCACGAGTTAAGACCGACCCAACGTGCTCTACAACTCATTTCCAACCAAAAGTGCCTTTAAAAAAAAACAACTGTTTAAAGGCTTTGTTTCCGAGTTATTCGCGATTTAATATTGATTTGTGTTTTCGATCAAACCTGCCACATTATAGCAAGAGGTTCCTAGAAGAGGTTCTTTGCAATTGTATGGCATACCCCAGCGAGTGATCATATGGCGGAGGCAATTAGGCCACTGAATTAAGGGTATTCATGTATTAGAAGATCTACTAAGCTGTATTGGCTGTAATTTGCTTCTCAGAACTGTATTGCCAAATGGTGTTGGATATGTCTATATCTATCTAGATTCTAACCTCATTGTGTGACCTTTTATTCTTCAAAGCACCACAGACAAGCTGTGGTTTTATGATTGAGGGCTGCAGCAGCGTGGGGGCCTCATTTCACTTCTTTGTAACGTGTTTTTTCACTTGCAACATCGGCGATATTCTCGGCGACACCACAAAATTCGTTTTACATAGTACTAAAGTACTAATTCGGTGGTGTTTTAGATCGTTTCTCTATTTAGGGTTATATAACTAGGAATCGTTCTCAAAAGAGTTTCACGATCAGTACCTAGACTGTGTAGGAGTTGTTGATCATTCGTAGTCGTTGACAATTCCTTTTTTGCTAAAGAGTGTATTTTTCTTTTACATTTTCTAGTTTTTACTACTTACTGGTCCTGCCTCACCAGCACCTGTTCCAGATGTAAGGGTCCAAGCACCTTCAATGACTACAGGGTCAATTTCAGCCATAACCGATTTGGTAAGTCTCCATTATTTAAATTTTTTAATTGACTTTGCTAATAAATTGTATTTATTTAGTTCCACCTAACAATATCTTCGACTCAATTACCTTCGAATGATACTTTTTGCTTTTTCTTGACATTTCAGAGGGAAGAATGGATGGATGTAGATGCCATGGATGTGGATGACATATTGCGTTTGATTCGTATAAAACCCAAGAAACGAACTGCCACTCCAGGAGTGACTCCAATGTGCATCCGCAAGGGACCAACTAGAATCCCAGAAGCAGCCATACAGAAACTGCTCAATCGGAAGCATCACATAGACATAGTACGATCACCTGACTGTTCGCTGAATTTTTTTTTTTTTAAGGGAATTCTCAAGACATTACAAGAATGTAACAGATATCAGCCCTTTGGATACACGAATGATGCTACTTTCATGCTATTGTAATTTTGGCTTATGATTGTACAGTTTCCAGCCATTAGGCTCCATTTGACTTTTTAAATTTATATTTCGGAAATATTTTTTCTTACTAAACACATTTGCTTAGTGGGTATTCCAGTAGTTACTCCTCACTTTTCATACGATGAATTTTTAGTAGATATCAAAGTAGGTGGCAAACTACTCTATCTTGATGTAAACGGTAATAGCAAAAAATGCATTTTTGCTCACTACTCCCGGGAAACAATCTGTATTGCATATATGCAATTGATGAAATTGAAATTTAAGGTACATCTTTTTGTGGTTCATGAACTTTGGAGGGGGGGGGGGGCCTTGTTTCTTATCAAAAATAACGATTTTAGTTTTAATTTATCATGGTTATCAATATGTGCCATCTTCAGGAAAAATTCTATTACGTCCCCACTCCCCCCACTGAAGATCCATGGGAGCATTTGAGGGGCATCCCAGACTTGGAAGAACATATGAAGAAACTGGACCTTGATGGGCTAGTGGTAAATAACTATATTCTGTACACTTGGATACTTGCATACTTCCCTCTAATAAGGCGATGACTCTGGCATCTTCTTTTATTTTAGGCTCTTGATAATTCGGAAATCAACCTGGAGGAGATGTTCAATGAGTAAGTGCTTCTTCATCAGTTTTACTGTCAGTTCTATTGTTTTTGAGGAATGTGCGTCGTCTGTTGTCATGATGTGAAATCAACTCAAAGTTCTGTCTCTTTGATAAGCCGGAATAGTCTACATTAATTGCAGGAACAATTACATGTGTGAGTCTCGCCTGCTCCACTTGCGGGCTTAGCGATTTCCGTCGCGTTTCAAGTCAACTTTTCCTTGAGTATTGATCGAAAAGCTTTCGAGTAAACTGAATGAGGCAGCTATCTGATCATTCCGGGAACGGAGGAAAATGTCGGTCCTCAGAAATCAACATTTAAAAACAATTCTGTCGTCACTTTCGGATAAAACATTTGTTTCCCCAAAGCAATGAAATGTTGCTCTTAATATCACCTTCTAACTTTGATTTTCCTCAGAGCGATGCTCAGATTCAAAGACTGCAGTGCTTCCGATCTCCGAATACCCTCAGGTTATCATTTCCTTACTCAAATGAATTTTTTACATTTTAATGCTGTGCGTTTTGTTTGAAACTGTTGGAAACTTAGGCTCCGTACATTTTCCAACAAAATTTTGTGTTATTCTGGTTTTGTTTGATCATGACTTTTCCCTCACTATTTAATGCTGCTAATTAGTTATGAGAGTAAACAATGATTCTTATGAGAACCTGATTATGATTAGGTGCGTCGACGCCTTTGTTTCCGCTGAGAGGTGACATCAATCATCCAACTCCGGCCAGCGCCCGGGAGCTCACTCCTATTGCAGCCGAATCATTCGCTGGAGTAAGTATCCCCAAATTAACTCTTTATTGTAGAGTGCAGGTTATTTGACGAATGAGGGAATGAGAGTCGAATGCCTGGAGTCGCACCTTACAAATTGAGGGAAGTATTGGAATGCGGTCAAATGAAAAAGAAAAAAATTGTTGGACTCGTGTGGGAAAGTTACATCAGAGGAGTATAGTCATTGATTGATTTCTCTTCAAAAAATCGTTATGAGGGACTCATATGAGCACATAGAGATGTCCCATTTCCTCTGAATTTAACCTGAACACGCTTGCTCCCTAGCGGTGCCAGACGCTTGAGGCACCATCTAAGTTCTTGCACGTCCAGTTGCTTCGAAGCTTCCTTGTTCATGTGATTCTTCATCCTGTAAAGATGAGCGGTGCTCTGTTTAGAGATTTTCTACTGAGTCAATTTAAAGTTTCTGCTGTAGGGCGTCATTCCGGAAGTGCTGAGGCGCATCAGTAATTCACCTCAGAACAGCGTTATGGTATCGTTGGATTACCTGTCTTTTAATTGGAGATGTGCAGTCTCAAAACTGCTCTACAAATGGACCTATGTTCGTTTTCTTAGGCCTTGTGATGATTTACGGCCAGTCAGTCCGTTTTTTCCAAGTTGAACGTCATGTTCAGCCCCCTTCTTTTGATATCATTATTCCATCTGATATATGCCCAGATATTTGGCTTCGTTTGCTTAGTGAACCGTCGTGTTGTGGAAGGGAGGAGTGTAGTCAATTTAACGGTAGGTAAAGTCGTCATGAACAGACTAGCTTAAATTGTATTCTCCATTTTCCCATCTCAAAGTCCAACGACTGATTGGACAGTAAGTTGTTTAGCTTCCCCATTGTGTCATTATTGCTGTCGCCATCTACCAAGATTCCAGTTTTGTCGGCAACCATGGCTGGTGGAGTTGGGCCTAATACACTTCCTTAGGGTACTCCAGCGTGTATTTATGTATACAATATAGATTGATGTGAGAGGGATACTATCCTTATTGGTCCAACTGCTTGTTCATTGCTGTTATGCTGCACTTAGTTGGGCTGACAGAGGTTGGCAACAAAACCTCACGTGTGTATAAACTGTTTAATAAACTGATTTATTTTGAGATTTATCTGACAAAACAAACCTTCCACAACTCTACTTCAGATGTAATGAGTCCACGAAAAGCTCGCAGTCACAGCTACCAGGTTTTGAGTTTTATGTTATCATTGTTAATTCTTTTCATTGTTATTCGTTGAAGTATTTGGCCGAAATTTACACAAAACTCAATGCCATATGTTTTTCTCAATTTTGATCATCTCTTTTTGGTATTTTAATCTACAAATCTTCCTTCCTTAATATTAAGAAAAATTAAGGAAGAAAGAATTGGGCAGACATTTGTAAGAGCGTAGTACGTATATGTGCATTATTCGGACTTGAAACACGAATCGTTTCTCTGGGTGACAAGTCAAGCCTTGATCAAAATGATCGCTTTCTTCCAGGTTCTTCAAAATATTGATCTAGAAGCTGGAAATGATGGATTTCTTTTGAGTAGAACTCCCACAGTGCCTCAAGGAGAAGGCACACCTCTGGTCGCAGTTCCACAGGTTCGGATGATATTAATTTATAAACCACCTTAAGGCCTGTGTTTATTTGGTTTTTGGTTGGTTATTCTAGTTGGTTATTCCTTGAATAATCAACCTACGTTATAATGCAAAAGGTCAACCTCTCCGATTCGGCCCAAAAAGTTTTTCTGGGCGTTTCAAAGTGTCGAGATCAAAAAGTCAAATGTCAAACGCCGTCCACCGTCCACGCCGATTTTGGTAGTAGACAATTTTCTAAAAATCTGAAATTTGGGTCAGGGGTCCGTTCCCGGCTCTAGTTGGTCCTCAAAACTTTTCAGCCCGATCGGACCAAATTTCGGCGGGGTAGGGGTCAAAATGTGTAGTTCGAAAAATGGATTTTCGAGACTTTTTGCGATTTAGGCGTGTCACATAATTTTCCAATACATTTTGGATGCTGTATCTTATAAAGTGGGTTCGGGAACAATTGGCGTCCTCTGGATGAGGTTATGGGTCAAGATGGGTGCCTACCTACCCATTTCGAACGTGAGTTTTCGAGATTTCTGGTACCTAGGCGTGTGGTGTATCATTTTCAGCCATATTTTGGACCCTGAATCGATTGGAATGGGTCCGGGACCCACCACGATCACTGTTCCCCCATTTTCCTCATGTTGATGAGATGAGTCTCCATGCGCCTGGTCCGGGGAATAACCAACCCGTGTGAAAGAATTAGCAGCGTTTTATTTCTTGAATAATCAACTTATGTTTTCATGATCGAAATCTCTGGAGGCCGATTTCTCCCAAATTGTTAATGGTCGCTTCATGATGCCTAGAACAAAAAACTGCAAATTCTTTCACAGGGGTTGTTTATTCCTCGGACCAGGAGCAAGTAGTTTCCCGGACTCATTCCAATCGATTCTGTATCCAACATTTAGTGGAGAATTATACCCAACTCGGCTGGGTACCCGAAAATCTTGAAAACCCACTTCCGAAATAGGTAGGTAGGTACCCATTTTGACCCAAACCCCCCTCCAGCGGAGCTAATCTGTCTAGGGCCCTTTGTAATGGATTTGGCATCCAAAGTTTTGCTAAAAGAGATACCCCACACACCTAGATTGCCAAAAATCTCGAAAATTCATTTTTCAAAAACCCATTTTGACCCCTACCTCCCCCGAATTCGGTCCGATCGGGTTGAAAAGTTTTGAGGACCAACTAGAGCCATGAACGGACCCCTGACCAAAATTTCAAATTCACCAAAATGTGTTTTTAAAGCAATGTTTTTTCGAGATTTTTGGCGATTTAGGCGTGTGGGGTATCATTTTCCACCATATTTTGGACGCTGAATCGATTGGAATGTGTTTCCGTGCTCATGGTCCGAGCCAACCCCCTTGTGACCCCCTTATAACCAACCCTTGTGAAAGAATTGGCGGCTTTTTCTAATTGAATCCTTACGAACAAACTCTTCTGTGCTCACCACGTTAGGCTATTTTTTCACGTAAGGGTTCCAATATGCTTGAAATGAACAATTTTACTTTCCCAGGCCCAGAACATCGATCTTAACATTAATGTTGAAGCTGGATTTGACGAACTTGGTTTGGTTGGAACTTCCGCAGATCTGCCTCGTAGCGAATTCACTCCTCTGGTTCGAATGATGATGTTTTTGTCCTCCTAGAACCCATACTCGTTCATTGGTTTTGATTTAAAGAGATTGTGTCCCTGAACGTTCTAAAGGTAACAACTTTATTTAACCAGGCTCAGTCCACCAATATTGACCTTGAAGCTGGAATCTGCGAATTTGGTTGGATTGGAACTCCCGCCATCCCGCCTCAAAGGAATGATACTCCTCTAGCTCTACCTTTTCAGGTTTGAATAATATTTTGAGGTCCCCTCCATAAAAATCATAAAAATAACGACCTGTTGAACTATTGAACGTTGGTTTGTCCGCTTTTACTAATTTCCGAAGAAATTCTGTGCAATATTTTTATCAATTTAGTCACAAACGAGCGTTGAATTGTTGTCTATCAAACAAAATCGTGTTGTTCAATCAGGTGGCGCCTCCCCCTTATGACGAAAATGTAGCTCAAGATGAAGTACCAGAGTAAGTTCCTACTTATTCCCATATTAATTTGACTCGTTCGGTGAACTAGGAAAAGAAGGTTGAGGTTCTTTACCAACAATGTTCGGTACCGACCATTTGAATGGGTTTCAAACTGGTGTTTAGTCAGAGGAAATTCTGCATGGAAATAACGCAGCATTCAATTTAAAGTTATAATCTGTCGATAATGGCTGTTTGCAGCTATACTGTCACAGAAGCAGAAGTGGAGGAAACATTAAGACTTCTCTGGTCGCAGTCAGGCGGTGAAATTACTTTTGCTGACCTTTGTCCCTTGACTCAACACCGATGTGTGGCAGCTAATACCTTCGACATTCTATTGAGTGAGTTTGCTTTATCCTACGTGTTTCAAACTGTGTTCCTAGGTTGTGTCGCCTTTTTAGGTGAAGTATTTTTATACCTTTTGAAAGAACTATTTCGTTATTCATTTTGTTTTTGACATCTCTCCCTTTGATGATCAGAAACTCATCTTTTCTGTTCTTAGATGCACTTCTGTTTTCTACACTTTTTACAGGTTTTTGGGGAACCAGTGTAGAATTGAGGCAAACTTCCTGTTATCCGGCCGAAATATTCATCTCTCAGATTACCAATACGGCAGCTGCTGTGTTTTGATGCGTCAACCCACTCCTGGTGCATCGAAGGTTTCCTGTCTTGTAATTTTATTGGTTTCATGATTTCATCTTTAATTTTCAAAAAAATTAGGGCATTCAAAGAAAAGGATTTCTGCTTAGAATATAAAGTGTGTCTCTTTTTAATCTCGAAAAGATGTAATCGTGCCAGTTTCTTATCAAACGGGTCCGACTATAAGCATTTTTACTCTGAGGTATTTCTTTGCTATTTCGTATTTTCGTCTTCAGTAAGCCAGTAGGTGTGAATTCATTTAAAAAGTAAGTATGGCATTATTTATGTATGTAAAAAATGCTAACTGACTTCCATAGTTTTCAGAGGAAATTGAAAACTTGAATTAAAATTTCCTACCTTTTCTGCCCTTTTCAATAGAACACCAGTTGATAAAACACGTTTATTTTATCCATAGCCTTTCAAAACCCGTTCCTTTGACTCATCGTCCCGTTCACCTTCCTATCTAAACCACCGACTGATATTTACATGAAATATATTATCGTGGTCCCTCAGAACAGCACGGGTTTATGATTCCATCATAGATGGCTAGTTCACTGCGTTATTCAATGCATACAGGCCAACGACCCTGTCCGATTCCCAGCAGCGACGAGGTTTTTCACTTTTGCCCCCTCCAATTACCTATTCATTTTTAAATAAGCGATTAATACCCTCGTAGCATTGAGTTTTTCATAAAATTTGTTTTTTACCCCAAATTGGATCCATAGATGACTCCAACTCAACGGGCTGTCATTTAGAACCAACGCACCTAGTCGGCCTGTAAACTATGTTGAGCACTTGCTGTTCCTTCTTTTAAAATAAACGCAGGTACCTACTTTTTAAATTAATAAAGTGACTACCTAGCTATTAGTTTCAAATGAGGGTACTTACCGTTGAAGAAAGAAGGTACCTACCTCCAATGTCTTCCCAAGAGATCGATAATCGAAACTTCGATGTTTTGACGATCGATTGTAAACCCTTCCCCTTCAAGTAGGCGTACTGGAGATATCGATTTTCATTCAACCACCTGTTGATTCGGTGGACGTCAATTCGTTAATGCACTTTTGCTGTCCAACATTTCCAAAATAAATGGGAATCGATTCCGAAGAAATGTTTCTCCAAAAAATCTTTTCTTTCGAGCCAGAGCTTCCTGGAGTAATTATAAGTAATTAATAAGTCCGCCTGCCGCTTTCACTATCCATCTGATGGGCCATTCGTAACCTACCACGCGTTATGATAGCTCTGCGGCCAATAGTATTCCAAAACGTGTCTAGACGTTTGAGCGTAGTATAATAGCGTATTCTGTTGTTTGAATTCCCCTATAGACTGTTGTAGTCGTCTGCAATATCATTCGGCCTTTCAAACCGTTCAGTTTAATTAGCAGCTAATTTTGGTGCTCGATTGGTCCACCAGATTAGCTTACCACAGAACAGATGTTTTGTAACAACCGAATGACCCGGTAGTAATTATTATGCTGTATATTTTTCTTTGCCTTGTGTGAAAATTAATCCGGCCCTTATCACACCATGTACCAAAGAATTTCTTGTGTTATCTTGCTTTCTTGCTTCGCGTTGACATGGTCCCAGAAAATAAATGTAGCAGAGCTGAGGTGTCTGGGTAAGTTTAATGCAATTAATTTTATTCTTTGTTCAATAGTATGTCAAGCATGGATGGAATAATAGTACCCAGTCCATGGTACAAAGAATTAGAATGCAGCCATTATTTTGCTGAGTAGGTATTACCTGCGTACTCAACGAATTCTGGTGAATACCAATTTATTGAATGCAGAATAGGAAACAGTATAGTGCTCGCAATTTCGCGATCTTTTATCTGTTTGGCGTCTTTCAAACAATTCAGACTATTGATCATCAATTTTATTGTTGATTGGAGTACTGATTATTGAACTACTGTAAAGGAAAGAGAGCCACAATGATGCCTATTTTGCGGCCAACTCCGTTGCACTAGATTTTCTCTCGTGTAAAGAATCAATTATTGATGCTGAGAAATAATGTTGATTAATGACGAAAAATCTGTACCTATGTATTATTAAGGCTAAATTAAATATATTTACGGAAGCAGTCTGTCTTTACTTAAAAAACAATTTGCCTTTTTCCTTTCCAGTGTGTCAAAGAACGGTAGAAGAAATGGAAAATGAAATTGATAAAATAGATCCAAGCCGGAAAGTTGAAGTTGGGGCTTACAGGCTAGATCACAAAGGCGATCAATCACAGCGAAAGGTAGGAATTTTACAAAACTGCATTCAAGTGCCTGTATGAATGCACATTTTTCTCAATCAACTGACAACTATTTATATTTTATTACAAGGTGCAATATCGAAGGTCTGAAGTCTACCTGACAGAACTCATGGAATCTGTGTGCGATCGGATGGACGATTATGTTCGAGTGTGGTCAAAGACAACTGGTAAGCTGATGGTGATACCTCTGCTCATCAATGGAGCTATGAACCCTGAGGTCAGCAACAGTGACATCATCCAGGATGGTGATCTCAACAAGAGTTTAAAGTTCTACGTAAGTTTGACGAAGCTTGTTTTAATAAACCCAACAAATCTCTTCGACTCTTTTCTAGTCTACTGAGTAGATTATTAAAAACGCTGCAAATTCTTACACAGGGGTTGGTTATTCCTCGGACCAGGCGCATGGAAACTTATTTAAAAACATGGGAGAAATGGGGAAAACGGTGGGTGCGGCGGGTCCCAGACCCATTCCAATCGATTCAATGTCCAAAATATAGTGGAAAATGATACCCCACACGCCCAGGTACCAGAAATCTCATAAACAAATATTTAAAATGAGTAATATATACCAAATTTGACCCATAACTTCTTCCAGTGGGTGCCAGTCGTCCTGGGACCCACTTCATTGGATTCAGCGTCCAAAATTTAGAGGAAAATGATACCCCACACGCCTAGGTTCCGAAAAACTCAAAAACACATATTCAAAATGGGTAATATATACCCAATTTGACCCATAACTTCTTCCAGTGGGTGCCGATCGTTCTGGGACCCATTTCATTGGATTCAGCGTCCAACATTTAGTGGAAAATGATACCCCACTCGCCTAGATCGCCCAAAATCTCGAAAATTCATTTTTCAAAAAACACATTTTGACCCCTACCCCGCCCAAATTTGGTCCGATCGGGCTGAAAAGTTTGAAGGACCGTCCTAGGCCGGGAACAGACCCCTGACCCAAATTTCAGATTTTTAGAAAATTTTCTACTACCAAAAACGGCATGGACGGCGGACGGACATTGCCCTTTTGGTTGGTTATTCCTTGAATAATCAACCTATGTTTTCATGATAATGGTCAACCTCTCCGATTCGGCTCAAAAATTTTTTTCTGGACGTTTCATGATGTCCTGATCAAAAAAGGTCAATGTCCGTCCGCCGTACGCCGTTTTTGGTAGTAGAAAATTTTCTAAAAATCTGAAATTTGGGTCAGGGGTCTGTTCCCGGCCTAGGACGGTCCTCCAAGCTTTTCAGCCCGATCGGACCAAATTTGGGTGGGGTAGGGGTCAAAATGTGTTTTTTGAAAAATGGATTTTCGAGATTTTGGGCGATCTAGGCGAGTGGGGTATCATTTTCCACTAAATTTTGGACGCTGAATCAAATGAAATGGGTCTCAGGACGATTGGCACCCACTGGAAGAAGTTATGGGTCAAATTGGGTATATATTACCCATTTTGAATATGTGTTTTTGAGATTTCTGGAACCTAGGCGTGTGGGGTATCATTTTCCGCTAAATCTTGGAAGCTGAATCCAATGAAGTGGGTCTCAGGACGATTGGCACCCACTGGAAGAAGTTATGGGTCAAATTGGGTATATATTACCCATTTTGAATATGTGTTTTTGAGATTTCTGGAACCTAGGCGTGTGGGTTATCATTTTCCGCTAAATCTTGGAAGCTGAATCCAATGAAGTGGGTCTCAGGACGATTGGAACCCACTGGAAGAAGTTATGGGTCAAATTGGGTGTACATCACCCATTTTGAATATGTGCTTATGAGATTTCTGGTACCTGGGCGTGTGGGGTATCATTTTCCACTAAATCATGGACACTGAATCGATTGGAATGGGTCTGGGACCCGCCGCACCCACCATTTTCCCCATTTCCCCCATGTTTTTAAATAAGTTTCCATGCGCCTGGTCTGACGAATAACCAACCCCTGTGTAAGAATTTGCAGCGTTTTTGATCTAGACACCATGAAACGGTTATTATTCAAGGAATAACCAACCAAAAGCTTCTTTGGAAAGTGCACTCACTTATTTGTGTGCCGCTATAACCAATTCAAGTTCTATAAAAGGGTGCCCCGCACTGAATTAGGGAGAAATCTGTTACTTGGGTAGGTGAATGAATTAATGAATCGATGAGATTACCGTATCTATCTAATCACTCAAGATCAAGTTTTTTCCTCTTGATATCTCATTAGACCATGTTTTACTTCAGTGTCGTACTTGAGGTCATCATTATCTTGACAACATTTTCACGTGTATATGATAATGTGTCTGAAATTACATTGACTGATAGTTGTAATTGATCCATGACATTTTTGCAGTGTGAAAACATCGTGGAAGAGTTTGAGGAAGGGATAATTAAACATTTCTCTCACGAGTCTCCGACCAACTTGGACATAAAAATATGCTCCGACCACGCCAAACTGTGCAATCAAAAACTGACAGAAGAGTACCTGTTCGAAGAAAACGACGAATTGTAGCCGAAGAAATGATGAACGTCAGGGAAACTAATCTCACCAGAATGTGATCTGAATTTGAACGGAGAGCGCGGCTGCAGATGCCATGCTGTCCACCGACCCAATGAGACAATATTTTTTCGAATATAATATAATATATGAATTATTTGTTGAATGCTTTTCAAGTGTTTAGAGAACTTCACAGTACTTTTGATACAAGTTTCCGTTATCACGAAAATTTAATCTTGAGTACCCTTCACCCTTCATAAAAATGAAGAAAAGTCATCTTAGCTTGCAGTTTTAGATTTCTGACACGCTCCACGCAATGTCTGAGTTTATTTTGACTATTGGCGGACTATTGGCCTCTTATAAAAAGCTCTGAGATGCAAGCAGAATCCCAAGATTTGTCAGATGTGCATTTCTATTTTCCATTTAGGTGCCTGCGCGTGTAAGCGAGGTAGGACTTGGGTGATGAATGGTAAGTGCAGTCTCGTTCATTACCTTTATATTCTTACAGATTTGAGCTTTCAAAGAAACGTCAGAGGAACAACATTATGTGAATTGTTGTATGATCGGAATTAGACACAAAAAATGCCTTTTCAAGAACTAATGAAGATAACGTTGATAGCAACTTTCTATACACAACGGCACAGTTCGTCCTACACTTGGCATCTGAGTCATTGCAACATTCAAAACGCAGTTTTCGCGATGTATACCCTAGGTATTTGTTCACTCCCAAGCTTTAAAACGGGACAATCACTTCCTTTTTCGGTTCTTAACTTTTTTGTGGTTACCTTTGGAACAATTGCTTAGTTTGTCTTTCCCGTTTTTCTTGTTACTGACGAAAAGTTTGGTCTTCGGCACGACATTAGTAGGTCCTACCAAATCTGCCATCTTCCCCTGTTCCGCCAGCATGAGCAAAAACGTGCAAATAAATTCGTCATAGTTGTGCGTACGACGGCAGTCGTCGATTTTGTACTTTCGTCTTTTGTCGTTCTCCTCGCGA
This sequence comes from Cyrtorhinus lividipennis, assembly GCA_019603395.1. Taxonomy (NCBI): domain Eukaryota; kingdom Metazoa; phylum Arthropoda; class Insecta; order Hemiptera; family Miridae; genus Cyrtorhinus; species Cyrtorhinus lividipennis. Next base: position 7,810,705 of record CM034006.1, on the reverse strand, counting down.
AGTGATGTCTCACTGGCATTCACCTCTGCCTCTAGGTTTTTCAACAGAGCGACGAGATCTTTGGGGGAAAACGTCCGCTGGAGGCCATCATGGTCATCTTGAGAGTCATGAGACTCCGAAGAGTTTTTGGGAACGTGAATTACCATAAATTTATCTTCTTGGTCAGCAGAAGTACGGATCTTGATTGGGGCTGTATAATCTTTGATTTCATCGCCAACAACCAACGGGAGAACGTCGTCGCTATGAGGAGGATTGACCAGTTGCTGTAATGCGTCCAATACGATTTGCCTATTCGTCCGGAGCATGCTAAGTCTGTGAGTTAGCGCCAGCCTCTTATCAGGAACCACCGCCATTAAATTGAACCTAGAACGAAACGAATCATTCGAAATCTAATATCTAAAAAACTTAGCTATAATTTCAAAACAAAGCGGACCACGCCCTATGTATCACCTGAAAATTTGCTCACCTGATATCGTTGAATTTCTCCCCCAAACGATCTGTGATGACTCGATGGAATTTATCTGTCCATTCCTCTTGTTGATCCCACGGACCATGATCAATTGGCGACGGCTTCAAACCGTCCAGTTCAAACAAATGTCCGTTGATTGGGACGTAACTTACAAAATGGTATGCTTCACCGGTATACCTGTTGAATAAACAAAGGGGTTAGTAATGAAACTGTCCCTAGTGCAGAATCCATAACCCTTATAAAACACGTATGACGAAATCACCTTCCAGTAGGAACACCCGAACATTTATCTGGTCTTCGACGAGCTTGAGGCATTGCGTGGGAATTATGGGCTTTGGCTAATTCGAAGCTGTTTCCAATGGCCCAACCTTTGTTTTCCGGATCCATCCCGGCTGTATCACATTTAAGTCGGCTCAGGGTGGCGCCCAGTTGAATGTTTGCACAATTCAACAATACCGACAGGAGGGAATGTGTAGCACAGCTGTTAGGCACCTGAAATGAGAAGCAGGTAACAAGATTGTTTAAGGCGTCGAATGTTTGGTTTCTTTATTTTTGGTTTTGATGGGGCATGTGACCTACCATCTGCTGAGCGAAAAAAATGCTGTTGACGATCTGTTCATCGCCAACACACAGCTCGTTCTGGTTGCGTCGAGACCGACGCTCTTCCAACCAACGGAACAAGAAGATAAACCCGTAGACAGGTCCTTCCAAGGGTTTGCCGAGGTCATATATCTCTTCAACTTGAACACCTTTGACACCAAAGTCTTCAAGTAGCAAGGTAAATAATCCTGGATCGCTTTCTAGCTCCAGCCAACCGTCGGTCAACCGCGTTATGTCGACAGGCATGGCTCTGGGTTTAGCGCGGGCGGGAACAGTTTCTAGGTCACTGCCTCCTTGGCACATTCGCACTGAAACATGACAATCTCAATGCTAATACAACACAAACGCGCCGCTAGATAATTGGGTAATTTTCAAAGAGTGGATGGATAGCTCAACTCACGTCAGATGTTGGACACGAAAGCAATATTCATATGAGCTCTCGAACCAGTACTAGTCGTAAACGTAAATCTGAGATCCGTGAGCGCTTTTTTGGGTTCAGCACTACCTTTTATATTGATTACAGAAACCAAGTTAGGATCTGTATAGAGCTACAACAACTTGGGTTTAGCCCAAATCCTCTTTTGTGGTGAAGTGGTACATTCTCGTATTACACAGCCGCGAAAAGAAAGTAACGGAAGGTTCTGTAGTAAAAACAGTACTTTTCAAGCACACTGATTACACTGTTATCATGACAATGTCCTGCCCGGGACGAATCGTAGGAAAACAGAGCTGAAAACAATCAACATCATCAATCGAAAACAAACAGCAACGCGAAAATACGTGTTGTTGTTTTCTCTACTTCGTATAGCGCATTGATTGGATGCAGGAATCGTATTCCTGATCGTACTAGCGCGACTGGCGGCCGATATACTCAAACTGCCGAACGGTTACCAGAACCGGTTATAATCACAGAGTAAAACAATAGCTATCACTGTGATAGTTTCGTCGTCTATGGCGCTGTGCAACATGAAAAAAAAAAACATCTTTAAAATAAAAATTAATCCAAATAAGGTCAGAACGGTTCGAGCATAATTTATTCGTATATCATAGTCGAAGGAGTTTGGCGTCTTCATCATTTCCCATGCGCCCTTTGGGACGAACTTCCTTATCTGTCAGCGGAAAAACAGGACAACACCTATTGTTATTTCCGTATTCCAAGCTCATCATCCCAACGAGTGATGAACTATTTTCCAACCATAAATGCAACCCTACAATAGTCCCGTAAAAGTGAATGAGGGAGATCAGAGAGGAAGTTGTGAAGAACTATGTTCTTCACATTGTCCGGGAGTCTTTTGTTTAAACATATAAAACTTGCTTTTTCTTCTCCTATTTTTGAGTATATCAATGAGGATGTCGTTCTGGTTCGGATGGTGGTCGTACCACCGAGGCCCAGCTAGAGCTAGGACACTGTGGTAGGACAGCGCCAAAGAGTAACATAGCATTGCAGTGCAGCACCATAAAAGGAAGTCAATGTGCAGCACTAGCACAATGGAAGAAAAAGTCTTCTTTTCTCCTCTGACTTTTTCTCTCATGACTAGCACATAGCCACAGCACTACACACTGATCTGCTAATGAATGAGATGAGAAAAAGTAGCAAAAACCCAAGGAACCGTTCCACTGGTAACAGTTCGGCAGTTGGAGGATATCGGCGGCAGAGGCGCAAAGGAGACTCTTCCAAAGAGCCACAAATCATAATTTTCCCAACAAAAATTCTTCTAAATACAAAATTGATAATCCATCCTTCATATTTTGCTATGATTTCCATATTAGTACCTAGTTCGATTCCGTTCCATAACATAACTTTGACAAGAAATAGTTACCTTCTTCCTTCATCGAGAAGAAACGAAGGAAGTTTTTAGGCTTATCGTCTCTCATACGTCATCATACTTCGCCTCTTGCATCGATTCATACATTCATTGATTCTTTGTACGGGATAAAATGTTCGGTGAAGTTTAGTTAGAACACTTTTAAATTTTTCGTTGGTCGGGAAACTGGGTGCTGAGCTTGCAACTGAGCCTCTATTTTATTTGACATCCTCGTTTTACGGAAAAGAAAGCCGCTGGACAAATTGGATCTCTCGTTCGAACGGGCGATCCCCTGAACTTGAAGCTTCTCCGAGTGATTTAGCTTCACTCACAAGGTGATGATGAATGAATCATTTTAGCTTTAGAATCGACTCTTGTATCAGATCTTAGGTTTGATTTAGACGTGGGCTAAATTAATGAATTTACAACAACGGAATTACCTTATGATGAACGAGTGATTCTGAATGATTCCGGTGCTAAAAATCGGTTGGCTTAAATAGAATTTAACTGGTTAAAACCTCTTTCTGTTGCTTCAATGCTTTTGAAGATAACTTTTGGATCTCTGTAAGTTTCCCCTCTACATCTTGAACCTTGAATGGATGCCTACAGCACCTTGCTCTCTGCTTCACCGAATGTGTTGCTCTCATTCACATGACAACTTACTCAAAACTGGACACTTGTTGAGCTTCTGTTGTAACTGAAAAAGAGCAGCGTGTTTCAATATAGTAACGTTACCAATGTTTTCGGGATTTTAGCTGGAATCATGGATCCGTACGTGATAACTCCTGCTGAAAGAGCCAGATTTGAGCAGCAATTCGCATCATTGAACCCAATCAATGGAATCGTCACAGGCGATCAAGCGAAGGGGTTTCTCCTTCAGTCACAATTACCTCCAGCTATTCTCGGAATAATTTGGTAAGTAAGCAACTGAAGGTGTGGAAACGGGTGGCCGTGGTGGGTGGACCGTAATCAATTTGATTGGTGCCATTTCTAGGTCTTAAGATTAGTTTAACTTTAAATAGACGTAAGTGCTGACGTTTCTCCTTACTATAAATTAAGAAGAAAACTTTTTAAAAGTAATATCAGTGGCGTTTATGCACTACTATTACTACGTTCGTTCAGGATGGAGTACAAACGTTTACAGTTTTATTGTTTTCTTTTTAGGGCCTTGGCTGATACTGACGCAGATGGGAAGATGAATATACATGAATTCAGCATCGCTTGTAAACTTATAAATCTCAAGCTAAGAGGTTTTGAAATACCCAAATCATTGCCGCCTTCTTTAGCTTATGCTGTTCAACCAGGTATTTTCGTCTGAGTGTTCTCGATATTCCTTCATACTTCAATTTTGATCGAGCTTGCAAGTATTTTATGAGCGCTTTCGTGTTTTTCAGGGCCCCCAATGGCTAAACCTCCCATTCCTCCGCTCCCTACTGCAGTGTCGGCCGCGTCTTCGCCTCTTGTTACTAATATGTCAGGAAACGCGCAACCTCCAGCAAGGGTCTTGTCGCCTCCCTCTGGAGGACCAACTCCAATTCAAGGCTCTGCGCCTCCAATACCGCCTCTTCCAGCTCAGTTGACAGGTGGCTCGAAGGTGTGTTCGTTATGCGGACGATATATATTTTACTTCCATGATGATGAGCGCTATCGTATACTCGTAGAACGTCAAAAGTTACAATTACACACGGATTTTTTCAGGCGGGCAATACAATGAGAGGGGCGGGAATGCCGCTTCCTGGTGCCGCTATGCCAGGTGCTGGTGGAATGCCCCCAATGGTTCCTCTGCAACCCATGACAGGCATCGGCCCATTACCTCCCACTCCTATGCCCAACATTCCTCCGATGGTGCCACCTATGACGCAGGCTCCTGGCATTCCTTTGCAGCAAATGCCGCTCGTTCCTCCGCTCACTCAAGCTCCTCCAGTTCCCTCCATGGTTCCAGGCATTCCACCAGTTGTTACTGCCGCACCAGTTGGTATCATGCACGCTTCGCCGATCCCTCCGTCAACACTCACAGGGCTCATTTCAAACCAAACCTCTCCTCCATCTCAACCGACGCCTCCCACTCCACCTGTTGTTCCTGCCGTTGAACGTGAGCGCACCGCATCCGTTGATAGCCAGTAAGTCGTGAACGAAGTTGTTGCTTTGCGTTGAAACATTCTGGTGAAATTGTATATTTTTGTTTGATGTCTTCTCATTCCGAATAGTGATTATATATATTCTTTATTGAATTTCTAGGGGAGGGCTTGGTGCGTCTCCGGTGGAGTGGGCTGTACCTCAGTCATCCAAGTTGAAATATACTCAACTATTCAACACTACTGACAAATCGAGGAGTGGATTTCTTACAGGCGTCCAATCCAGAAATATACTTCTTGCATCCAAACTGCCTCAACAGATCCTCGCTCAAATTTGGTACTGCACGTTCCCCTCTGTTGGCTTAAGAAAATTATATTTTCTTGTCACGTTCAAAGATTGCTTACTTCTTTTTTTTTTCAACAACTTTCTGTTATACTTTTTTGACCATCCAATTCCTCGTACTTCCCAGGGGCTTATCGGATACCGATGCGGACGGAAGGCTATCATGTGAGGAATTCGTTCTCGCTCTTCATTTATGTGATCTGGCTAGAGCTGGGGAAACTCTTCCACAGACGTTGCCCCCGAATTTGATGCCTCCGACTCTGAGACGGGTGCGTCAGAGCAGTATCAGTTCGAATTCCAGCATTCCCGGTGATATTGGAGATCCCATGGCTGGTATTGGACAAGGTAAGACGCGTTAATAATAAAAATATAACTCAGAAAAAATTGAAATGAAATATCCTGCATATAGTGACACACAATGTGCGACGTCGAGATAGGTGAATGCCTTGCGGCGAAGTGACATAATCATTCTGTTAACTCTCTTTGATCCAGCCACCTTGATAATAATAACATCCTTGATAA